>JAHRHZ010000275.1:13764778-13867630 GCA_024137785.1 Ginglymostoma cirratum
CTCCTATCTACTAACCTCATCCCGCCCCCTTGACCTGTCCGTCCTCCCTGGACTGACCTATCTCCTCCCTACCCCCCTACCTACACTCACCTTTACTGGCTCCATCCCTGCCTCTTCGACTTGTCTGCCCCCTCTCCACCTATCCTGTCCTCTATCCACCTCCCCCTCTCTCCCTATTTATTTCAGAACCTTCTTCCCCTCCCCCATTTCTGATGAAGGGTTTAGGCCCGAAACGTCAAGTTTTCCTGCTCCTGTGATGCTGCTTGACCTGCTGTGTTTATCCAGCCCCATGCTTGTTATCCAAGGATATGCGTCCAATCAAAATGGCAGGCAAATGGTTAAGGGGCCGGGTTGCCTCTTCAGTAGGATATGAAATTAAATCGATAGCAAGAAGTGTTATAGAGTTGGAAGGTGTAGAATCTGTGTGGGTAGAATTGTGGAGCCTCAAAGGAATAAAGACACTGATGGGAATTATGTACAGGCCTCTTAGTGGTAGTCATGATGTGGGGAAGAGAATAAAATCAGGAGTTTGAAAAGACATGTAAGTAAGGCATTATGACAATAATCAAGCCGACTTCAGGTCGGTAGTGGATCTCAAGGAAAGGGATTTGTGGAATGCCTATAAGATGTTGTTTTGGAGCAGCTTGTAGTAGACCCCACTAGGAAACAGGCAATACTGGGTTTGGTGATATCTAATGAAGCAGACTTGAATAGAGACCTGAAGGGGAAGGAGCCCCTAAGGGGCAGTGACCATAATATGGTAGAATTCACCCTGCAATTTGAGAGGGAGAAACTGGAATCAGGTATTACAATGGAGTACAAGTAGCTAAAGACATGAGCAAGGAGCTGACCAGGATTGATTGGAAGGGAAGCCTAGAAGGAAAGATGGTAGAGCAGCAATGGCAACAGTTTCTGGGGTTAATTTGGGAGGCACGGTAGAAATTCACCTCAAGAAAGAAGAAATATATGAAGGGGAGGATGAGGCGACCGTGGCTGACAAGCAAAGTCAGGGATAGCTGAAAAGCAAAAGAAAAAGCATACAATGTGGTGAAGATTAGTGGGAAGCCTTTAAAAACCAACAGAGGACAAGTAAACAAACAATAAAGGGGGGTGGGGGAGAAAATGAAACCTGACAGTAAGCTAGTTAGTAATACAAAAGGTTGCAGGTTTTTTTGATGAGAGAGGCAAGAGTGGACATTGTGCTGAGGGAAAATGAGGCTGGATAAGTAGTAATGTAGAACAAAGAAATGGCAGAGGAACTGATGAGGTACTTTGTATCAGTCTTCATGGTAGAATACACCAGCAGCTTACCAGAACTTCAAGAGTCAAGGGGCAGACATGAATAGTAGTCATCATGAGCAGAAGATGCTGGGGAAGGTGAGGATGGATAAATCACCAAGATCAGGTAGCCTGCACCCCCGAGTTCTGAAGGAGATAGCTGAGGAGACTGTGGAGACATTGACAGTAGTCTTCCAGGAATTGCTAGAATCAGGGAGGGTCCCAGAGGTCTGGACAGTGGCTAATGTAACACCCCTGTTTAAGAAGGGAGAGACAGAAGATGGAAAATTATAGGCCTTCAACAGAGGCTGCACAGTACCGATGATGCCACCTAGAAGGGAAACAAAATGTTTGCATGAAAACCAAACCCAACCAACAACTCCAACTGCAACCCGAGCTATAGATCTTTGTTAAAATATAGGCCAGTTAGATTGACCATTGGTAAGATCTTAGAGTTCATTGAGAATGCTGAGTACTAGGAAGGAAATGGTAAAATAGGGTTGAGTCAGCACAGCTTCATCGAGGGGAGGTCATGCGTGACAAATCTGTCAGAATCCTTTGAGGAGGTAATGTGCAGGTTAGACAAAGGAGAGCCAGTGGATGTGATCTATTTGGATTTCTAAAAGGCTTTTGACAAGGCGACGCACAGGAGGCTGCTAAATAAGATAACAGCCTGTGGTATTGGGGGCAAGGTACTGGCATGGATAGAGGATTTGCTGATTGGTAGACATCAGATAGTAGAATAAACAAGTCTTTTTCAGGATGGCAGTTGGTAACCACTGGAGTTCTGCAAAATTAACAAGAATGTCCTCATGTCCTTCATCCAGATCGTTAACACATAATGTGAACAATTGCAGTCCCAACACAGACCCCTGCGGATGACACAGATAGGTGGAGGGACAGGTAGTGTTGAGGAAGTGGGGTGGCTGCAGAAGAACTTGGACAGGCTAAGAGAATGGGCAAAGAAGTGGTAAATGGAATACAATGTGGGAAAGTGAGAGGTTGGGTACTTTTTTGGGAAGAATATAGGTACAGCCTTATTTAGAAAATGCTCTTCAGGCATCTGAAGCACAAAGGGTTTGGGACTTCTGGTTCAGGATTCTCAAGATTAATATACAGGCTCAGTTGGTATTTAGGAAGGCAAACACAATTTTAGCATTCATTTTAAGAGGGCTAGAATACAAGAACAGTGACGTACTGCTGAGACTGTATAAGTCTCTGGTCTGACCACATTTAGAATATGGTGAGCAGTTTTGGGCGATGAGTCTAAAGAAGGATTTGTTGGCCCTGGAGAGGGTCCATAGGAGGTTTATAAGAATGATATTGGGGATGAAGGGCTTGTTGTATGAGAAATGGTCAAGGATTCTGGGTCTCTGTAATCACTGATGTTTCGAAGGATTGAGGGGTGATTTCATTGAAACTTAGAGAATACTGAGAGGCCCGGTTAGAGTGGACATGGAAAAGATGTTTCCACTAGTAGGACAGACTAGGACCTGAGGGCATAGCCTCAAATTGAAGGGATGACCCTCATTACTGTGATGAGGTGGAATTTCTTCAGCCAGAGGGTAGTTAATCTGTGGAACTCATTGCCACAGAAGGCTGTGGAAGCCAAATCATTGAGTGTATTTAAGACAGAGGTAGATCGGCTCCTGGTAAGTCAGGGGATCAAAGGTTACAGGGAAAAAGCAGGATAAGGGGGTAAAGAAACCTATCAGCCACAATCAAATAACGGAACAGACTTGATGGGTCAAATAGACTAATTTTGTTGCTATATCTTATGGTTTATATGTTAACTTGCTGCAATCCATGCACTAAGATGCATTTGTTCTGAATCTAAATGACACATTCACCTGTTTGAAGCACAAATGTTTCCATTCTTCATACGTAATGAATATTTTTTCCCATGTTATATTGTACCACTTTTACACCACACTGACTTAACTGGTTTATATTCTTGAGGTTGCTTGGCCTGCTCTGTTCATCCAGCTCCACACCTTGTTATCTCTATATTCTTGAGGTGATTGGTTGTCTTCTCGCATGCACAGTTCCCATTTAGCTTAGTATCTTCAGCAAACTTGATATTACACTTTGTCCCCTGATGTAAGGTATTGATATAGATTGTTAATAGCTGAAACCCATGTACTGATCCTCAAACCGCAGTTACAGCCTGTTACCTGGAAGGTGTTCAGTTTATTTAACGATTTTGTTTTCTGCGTGTCAACTAATCCTCTGCAAATATATTATCCCAAACCAATGAGCCTTAATTTTACATGACAGCTCATTATTTTAAAGTTCTTCTACGGGATGTGAGTGTTGGTGGCTCGGTCATCGCTAGATGCCCTTGTGACAGACAGTGTGAGCTGCCATCTTGAACTGCCGCAGTGCACGTCATGTCCTTGATGCTGTTTGACAAGGAGTTCCAGAATGTTGACCATTATAACAATGATAACAATACAACACTGAGAAGTAGTAAATGGTGCTTACAATAGTGCAATCATCTGTAAACATCCACATTCCTGAGCTTATGACACAGGGAAACTTATTGAAGCTGCTGAAGATGTTTGGGCCTCGGCCCTGAGAAACTCCCGCAGCATCTCAAGACTGAGATGTTTGGTTCCAACAACCACAACCATTTTCGCTTTATAACTACAAACACTGGAAAATTTCCCTCCATTCTGCTGAAGCCAGTTTTGCCAGGGCTCCTGTCTGCTACATTCACTCAAATGTTGCCTCTTTGTTGTGGCTGGTCACTCTCATCTCACCTTGGTCTTGCACCTCATTGAGTACCTGCTGAAAATCTAAATATTCTACATCTAGTAGCTTTCCTCTCATCTACCCTGGTAGTAACACCCTCAAATATGTCTAATAGATTTGTCAAACATTTCCTCATAAGCGATGTTGATTTTGCTTGATCATTCCATGGGTTTCCAGAGTTTAGGACCAGGTGCCACAGTGGAGGAAAAGTAAATTAGGGGTGCACGAGATGCTAAAATTGGATGAGCTCAAAGATCTTGGAGGGTTGGTCCCTTGTCATGCACAAGATCTTTTCGTTTGTTGAAATTAACGTTCTTCCCATTGTTGTATCGTTAACACCCTTGCAGATGTTTACATTACTTTGTTCATTATTTTTGGTTTAGATTTGTGACCTCTGAGCTGACAGCTGAAGATTGCACTGAGAGTAGTAGATAGTACTTCAAAAGAAAAAGAGAACAAACAAGCTGATATTTGCTTCTGAGGCCAGGCCTGAAATCTAATTGCAGGTAGATTCTTGTTCAAAAAGCACTCAATAGATGCTTCGACTCCAGAGAGGCTGTATGCTGAAGCAGATAGCAGATGTTGACTATTAACTGAGACATCATGGGGAGAAGGTCAGTCTGGCAGGAAGAAGCCAGAGTTTGAATTGGTTTTTACACTCTGTTTAGGTCAGAAGGATTGTGCCTGTGAAACTTACAAGATAGAGGTTTGATTGCTCCCTGGTTATCCCCTCACCTCCAAATAAGTTGGAGAAAATTTGGAGAATAGAATCTCATGTCACAATAACTTAATGAATATTTCTTGGAGCCTACTGGAAGATATTTGTGTGCATCGGTGTCATTAAAATCCAAGCAAGATAATCCTCTGATGATGTGGAGTCGTCTTAAGTGAACTGGCCAGTTACATATCACTTATTTTTTCCTTTTGATTTATCCCTTAACTGTGTCTGTTTGTCTGTCTGACTTTATGACAGAGTTGGGACTAAAATTAAAAAAGATTGGATTTAAATCATAGGCATTAATTCAATACCTTATTGTTTAACTTGTTCTGTGGCTACAAGAGCTGATTAAAGGCTGGGAAATTCTGCAGCAAGTCACTCATCTCCTCACTCCACGAAGCCTTAGCACATGGCATAAATCGGGAATGTGGTGGAATACATTCACTTCCCTGGAATGAGTGCTGCTTTAAGAACACTTGAAGCTCTCCATCCAGAATAAGGCAGCCCACATTTTGGCACCCCATCTACAACCTTCACCATTCACTCCCATTTCCACTGTCACACAGTGGCAGCAGTGTATACAGGTTACAAGATGCACTGCAACAACTCCTTAGAGAGCATTTTCCAATCCTGTGACATCTAAAACCTAGCAGTTCAAAGTTAGCAGGTAAATGGGAACACCACCATCTGCAAGACACACACCATCCTGACTTGCAACTACATCACCATTCCTTCTCTGCCACTCAGTTAAAGTCCTGGAACACTCTTCCTGATATTACTAAAGTATATTGGCATCATATGGGCTAGTAGGAGTTCAAGGTGGCATTTCACCATCCCTTTCTAGGTGTTTGATTTGGGCATGGGTGCTTGGTGTGGAACTCGGTGCCTGGTGAAGAGCTGGGGCCTGGTTCAATGATTTAGCTGCTGTTTGTTAAATTGCTATTTAGGGTGGAGCTGCATCCTGAGTGATTAGTGTTGGGTTCCAAATGAGTTAGATGCTCATGTGGAGCTGGCTGCTTGATGAGTCGGGACCTGAATGTTTTGGAAGGAGCTGGGAGCTCAATGAATTGTGTTTAGTGCGGATCTAGGTGCTTGGTGGAGAACTGAATTGCGTGATCAGTGCAGAGATGGTTTGGTGCTGATGCTTAGTTGTGTTCTGTGTGCTTGATCTTTGTTAAAATGGAGAGTTGGGTGTTGAATGCTTGGTGCAGAATGGGATATTAAATGTTTGTTGGTGTTGGGTAATTCTGGGTAAACTGGAGGGTCTGTGGAGTTGGGTCTTGAGTGTTTGATGTTGGGTCCTGGGTGAATTAGGTGCTGGGTGTTTGGTGAATTGGGTCAGAACTGTGTGCTGGGCAAATTGGATGCTGGGTGCTGGGTCTTGGGTGTATTGGGTACCGAGTACTTTGTGAATTGATTGATGGATGCTGGGTGCAAAGCTAAGTTCTGGCTAAATTGGGTGCTGGGTGTAGAGGAACAAATTACTGCCGATGCTGGAATTTGTACTGAAAACAACAGGGTCTGGAGATCACAGTGGGTCAGACAATATGCATGGAGAGAGAGCAAGCTAATGTCTCTAATCTAGATGACTCCTCATCAGAGCTGATGTGGTGTGGAGAGGACAGCATTTATGCTACAGTTTGTGGTGTGGGAAGAGGTGTAGGGTGTTGGTGGAGAGATGTTAATAGTTAAGATTTTTGAGGTGTAGAAGAGTGTGTTTGGGTGTATTGGGTGCTGGGCGCAGAGGAGTTTGCTGGGCGAATTGGGTGCTGGGCGGATTCAGTGAATCAGGTGTTGGGTGGAGTGGGTGCGCTGGCTGTATCGGATGAATTGGGTGCTGATTGCCGGTTACACGCTGGTCGCTGGGCGTCGCTGTTGTGTCCCGGTCCGCGCTCGTGGTCCGTACTGCCCCCTGGCGGTGATCCAGGTACCTGCTCGCGGCCGGAGCCAAAAAAAAACCGGGAACCGGGAGCGCGCCGGAGCCGGTGGTTCGCCCGCACCGGACACTGACATTCAGCGAGATTGCGGTGACGGAGCTTCAATAACCGAGTGGGAGAGCCAGCGGCACTGGCGCCGGAACCGCCTGAAGGAAAAGAGACAACGGCCAGTGAGCATTCACGGCGAGAGGAGGGGCAGGATTAAGGGGGGGGGGGGGGTGTGTGTGTGCAAACCAACTGGAAAGAATCTCAATCTACAACTGATCCGAGTCAGAGACTGCACTTGCTCTCCAAGACAACCTCAATCAGAAGCCTGAATTTTACTTTTAATTCTACTTTAATTCTAGTTCCAATTCTAATCTCATTCCCACCCCCTTGTTTAACCCTCATGTAATTCTAACCCAAATCCTATCTCCAGTTCCAATTCTATTCCAACCCCAATCTAATCTTAATCTTAATCCTAATCCTAATCCCAACTCCACTAACAATCCTAGCACAAATATTCATTTTAATCTCAATTCCTGAAGTATCCACACCTAGCTCTAATTCATCCCTATCTAATTGTAATTTCTGGCCCTAATTCACCCAGTTTGGATCTCCTGGTGCCCCATGGCAACTAATATTGTGCTGGAGTGGCTGAAGAGCTTAAAATTGTCCCAATACGGCGAATCCTTTATGGACAATGGTTATGACGACCTGGAAGTTTGCAAGCAAATTGGGGAGCCTGACCTGGATGCAATTGGGGTTGAGGTTCCTGGGCACCGGAAACTCATCAAGGCAGCTGTGGCACGACTCCGTGAGGAAGAGGAAGCTGGCACTGTTGTTTACTTCACTTTGGAACCACGAGCTACTCCTCTTTGCCAGCCTTATACCTACCCCAACCTGAAGGAATATCGACCCAGAATGAGGACTGTGCTGTGGAGGGGAGCACAGAAAACCAGTAGGAAAGGGCTGAATGACATGACATCCAGCAGGCGAGCAGGCCTCAAGAAAAGGGTGATTTACTCCAAGCTCATACTGAAGATGAAGAATAAGCAACAACGGGGCAGCAAACATCCTTACGCTAGTAAACAGGTTAGTGATGGGCAGTAAGGGGGAGAAAAAAAGTTCCCTTTATTCTGATTGATTCTTTTGGGATATAATTTACAGGAACATGAAGGGGACTAAAGTACTTGGCATGATTTGAGTTAGAAGGCGGTTTGAATGGCAGTTGGCATCAGATGTGCAGGAAATTTATCTTGTAACATGGACAAATCACTTGTATAGGATCAAGAGACGGCTCACTGTCACTGTCTCATGGGCAATTAGGGATAGGTCTCTGCCTTTGGCAGTGATGCCCAAATCCCATGTTTGTAAAGAAAAATTATGCAGTGGATGAAAGGTCATTTCATATCTTGCAGGAAAATGTAAAGCAGTCACAGATGTTGGAATCTGCCAATTTGTTGTGAACATATGGGAATTTCAGTTCCATATTGGTATCTGGTCAGAACTTGAGTTTGGTCTGGATAGGGATCTGTTGGGATTTGAGACCTGGACAGGAAAATAGACAGTCACCTTTAGTTACATTTGTGCAGATATTTATGTATTGTACAGAAATACAGCAATCTGCCTGATTTTTGTATTAAGTATATTATCACAGGAACTCTATAGGTAATTTGAATTCTAAGCAGAAATCTCAAAACCTGCCCAGCATTTGAGTTCCTCACTAATAGAATACACTTTCTTCATGTTTTAGTTTTATAGTGAGGTATGATAATCAGATACATGCTTGAGTGCCATACGGATACATAATAGCTGTCAGATATGAAATTTATTTGTTCTTTTATGTAATTCATACAGAAATTTGGAGGGGATTCATCAAAATTATACAGGGTTGAAAAATTGTTAATGAGCAGTAACTTGAGAGACTAGATGTATTTTTGCTGGAGTAGAGAAAGCTAAGAGGAGACTTAATGTTTTCTTTTAATTATGGAGAAGTTTTGGAAGAGTGATTGGAGAGTCAGTGATGAAGTGTTTTCGATTTTTAAAATTTTTCACTAAGAAGTGAGAGGAGAGCTGTTGGAACATAAAGTGCTTCACCACAGGGACTGGTTGGTCCTGTGAAAATTGGATGAATATTTGAAATCAGAGCAAGATACAGAATGATGGGGAAAAAACATCGTAGTGGGATTCATTTTTGCAATAGTTTAACCAACTGACATGAACACAATGGGATCATGATGTAAGGATAAATATTTGATTTAACCATGTATTTACAGTCTATACAGAATATAATGTATTGAATTATTTGAGCCTACATGACCTACCTTTTGGAATGTGTTAAGCATTTGAGGTCCCATAGAGTAGTCACATTTGAGATATGTATCTTCCAATGGAACTCAATTAACACAGTTTCCAGCATTTCTTACCCATTTAAGTCAAGTCCAAACATCTGTTTGAGTTTAGTGGTGTTAACCATTCCCCAAAGCAGTCTTTCCCTTCAGGCCTAAAGCTAGACATGATCACACCTTATGTTAAAAAAAATTTGATAAAAGCCAATCATTCTCTCTGAAGACGAAAGCATAGATAAAAATCTATTGCAAACTCTTTGTCTAACTGAAGGAGAGTATCAAGATGGGTCAATCGTCCCCAGTGAAACAGAATTGAGAAACATTTGGTATTAAATATTCTTTAAAGGGAGAATAATTAGATCAGTTAATTGGTTCCTGCAGATATTTAGTTGCAGAGAACCTGAGTTTTTTCATTTCTATTCTTAGAGGGTTGTCAAAGCAACATTTTTCCCTCATTTGGATTTCTGTACGAGTATTGGTGTAGTTGTTGTTCTGTTGTGAAGATATTTTACCCTTGTCAGTTTGGTGAATGTACGAAATGTCAAGCTTATTGCATTGAATTTTGCTTGAAAGATGGCCGAATGTTACAGTGCCTGGCAATTTAAAAAGAATTGAACTGCTGCACTAATAGATACTCGTGCTTATGACTGGCATTATTTCTTGCAATTTGCTGGTCTCCCAAACATGCTTAGTATTCTGGCAATCACAATCCTATGTCAATCACACGAACCAGCAATTTTGCTCAGCCATCCTGTTGCCTGGGAAACCCTTTCCCAGCAGCAAACGATGTATGCCTGACAACCAGTTTGACACTGAATTGAAAATTGAAAGTGACCTCTCGTTATATTGAGGCTGAGTAGCTTGGCAGAGCACTAAAATGATTAGGATTTGAAGGAGCACTGTGTGTTGTGTTAAAGAAATCTCTTTTAATGATTTCTTTTTATTGGGGCCAGCATAATTGTTTTCAAACCATTAAAACAAATAAATCAAAAACCACTTGAGTAAACTTGCCTGGCATTTTAAAGGCACTCACCATTGAATTTTGGGAAGATTTAAAGTTGATAAGAACTGAAAATGGATTTCTAAAATGTTGTGAATTGAGTAATGATTAAATGTTACAGTATTGTTTGAGAGAGTTAATGAGGCAATGTTACCAGCCCTTCTGAATGGACGAATGGGCAAATCAAACAGCACCACCAGAAAGAATGCGTATGGAATTTTGCCCATATCAAGTGGGATGATGATATGGAAACAAAAATCTCTGTAATAATGTGGAAAAGAGAGTTTATTCCTCGACAGGTAACATGGTCATGGGTAAACATAGAAGTACTGAAATACCCCCTGCAGAAAGAGAACGGAAGATGATACATTTCCTCCAAGTGCATGATGACATGTTGCAGAATGTCCTGAAACCAATAAGTTGGTAATATGAAATTATCTCTTGAATAATGTGTGTGTATATGTGGCATTATGTTGTGTGAGGGAAAAGGTGGAGAGTGTCTTGAGATATTATTATATCTCCTGGGAGCTGATGTGGGCTTGTTACATTTTCTTCTGAAAGAAATAATTTTGGAAGTGAGCTTGATTACTTTCTTCCGAGGAGCTAAAATTTAGATTATAGTCACGAAAAATATTGTGGAAATCTTACTGTATCCATGGAGGCGGATAATACGGAAATGTGACAGTATGTATTGGGGCCAATGTGGAAATGTGATAATACCCCCAACAAGAGAAAATGTTAAAAAGATGCAGCATCTCACAGGAGATGGAAGTAACTGTATTTCTTCTGAGGTAATAGAATTATTTTGACCTGGGAGGGATAATGTAACAACATGTCTAGTGGGGACTATTGTGGAAATGTGATGACATGCCTGGGGAAGGATGATTTAGAAATCTGTGTATTAGGGACAATATAGAAATTGTACAATGTCCTCTTTTGTGAAATAATGTGAAAAATATAAAGATGATGTGGCAGCAATATTGCATTACCTCTGAGATGATGGAATTGTAATATAATATGTCATATAATGTGGAAATGTGGCAATACGTGTTAGGGATAATATAGAAATGTTATAATATGTCCTGCAAGAAGCGATGTGGAAAAGATAAAGCTGATGTGGTTATAATGCAGTATTTTCTCCAAGATGATGGAAATGTTAGCGTATCTCCTTGTACAGATAATTTGAAAGTAACAAACCACCTGCGAAAGATAATGTGGAAATGTGAAAATACTTTCTGACAGATGGAAAATGTAAATCCCTCCTGACAGGTTATTTGGAAATGATAAAATACATCGAGAGAGGGGGGAAATGTGACAAAATCTCATGGGCAATAATATGGAATTCATACAGCCTCTCCTGAGAGAGGTTTTGTGAAATAGTGGCACATGAAAAACACAATGTACAAATATTCCAGTATTATGTGACAGATAAAGTGGAAAGGCGACAGTCCAGGTGCACATGTCACACTTGAGATAGTAAATGTGGAATTGTTGCAGAATGCTCTGAGACTAATAAGGTAAATGTATGATATTATCTCATGTAAAAGTTCCTGAGTGAATATAATGGTGATTCCTGCAACAAGTCAAGTGGAAATGGTACAGTCTGTCTTGATTATAAACTGCGCTATCACAATATAACCTGGGGGTTAATGTAAAAATGTTACATTATGTCCCGAGAGAGGGAATGTGACAAGATCTCCTGAGTAAGAATTTTGAAATAATGCAATATTTCCTGAGTGGGCATGTTAGAATCTTGACAGTCTCCCGAGGTAGATAATGAGAAATTGATCCAGTACCTACTGAGACAGATCTGCAAATGATATAATACCTCCACACAGAGAGAATGTGAAAATGTGACTGTATCTCAAATGAAAGATAGTAGAATTGTTTGCATACCTTTTTAAAACATGATATAGAAATGTTACAGTATCTATTGATAGAAATTTATATGGCGGTATGACAGACCCTCCCGAGAGAGAGAGAGAGCAGTAAATCGGAGCTGGTATGCTAGATAATGTGGAAATAATATAGTGTTTAATTAGAGATGATGGAAATATTTCTCTGAGTGAGATATACAGAATGTACACAAATGCAAAAATGTGGCATTGTCTCCTAAGGGAGAAAATGTTCAAATATTGCAGGACCTCGTATGGCAAATAACATGAAATTGTCATTCTGTCATCAGAGAGATAATATGGAATTATTGCAGAATGCTTTGAGACAGATAAGCGGTTATATGATTTTATCTCCTGTGAAGGTTTATGTGTAACATGGAACTACTTTATGCAGGAGATCAGGTGGATATCATTCAGCCTATCTTGAAATAATCTACAAATATAACCACGTAACCTGGACATTCATGTGAAAAAGCTACATTGCCATTCTGTCTTTCTGACAGGAGATTATGTTAAGATATCTCTCAGAAATAATGTGAAAAGGTGTCATTGCCCCTAAAGAGCTATAATGCAGAAAAGGTACAGTATAAATAATGTGGAATGATATAGTTTTTTTTTAAGTGATGATGCAAATGATACAATATCACCTGAAACAGATAAATGTAGAAATATGGCAATACCTCCCAAAAGGGAGAATTTGGAGCTGACTCAGTAGAACCTATTATCTTTTAAACTGTCTGATTTGTATGTGTTTTTAAGTGTGGGATTTTGATTTAAGTTAGTACATATGGGTTTTTGGTGTACGTGAAGTTAATAATTGTAGCCATGGTGATTTCATTTAAAACTATTTCTGATGGCTACTTCAACAACCTAATAAGTTTGTGTTTACAAATGGATTACTTATGGATTTTATAACCTAGCAAGGTAAACCATTGTTTCAAGGTTTCTGTTAGAGATTTGTGGACTGACAGGTTTCTTTTAAACTGAAGGCAAACACCCAAATCTCAGAAGGAGATGTTTTTTGTTTCAGTGCTGTGCTCCTGAGGAGGGAAGAATGTCGTAACACTGATTGCCATGGAGTTAGTGATATTTCCTGACTGAAAGTGTTGGTATAAACCCTGAGGAGGTTACTTGAATCTGAGTATATTTAAGATCCAGGAAGAAAGTATCAATATCTCCTGTCTAGGAGTTAAAATGATGGGTATCTTAAACCTATGGAGACATTACAAAAAGTAATTCTGGTGTGAGTGCTGTACAAGGATTACTGTTGGATACTGTAAAAGAGATTTCTTTAAACTTGCAAAGTGTTTGGGATTACAAGATTAGATTTTTAAAATGTGTTTAGGCTTGACAAGAGGAGATGGAAGGTGGTGGTGGAGGGTTGTTTTTCAGACTAGAGGCCTGTGACCAGCAGTGTTCCACAGGGATTGGTATTGGATCCACTTCTGTTTGTGATTTACATGAATGATTTGGATGAGAATTTAGAAGACATGATTAGTAGGTTTGCAGGTCACACCAAAGTTGGTGGTACAGTGGACAGTGAGGAAGGTTATTGAAGGTTTCAAAGAAATCTTGTTCAGTTGGGTCAATGGGCTGAAGAGTGGCTTTTGGAGTTTAAATTGAATAAGTGCGAGGTTTTGCATTTTTGTAAAACAAACAAGGGCAGGATTTATACATTTGATAGCACCCAGGGTGGTGTTGTAGAACAGAGACACCCGGGGGTTCAGGTATGTAATTTTGTGAAATTTGCACCACATGTAGACAGGGTGGTTAAGAAGGTTTTAGCACACTTGCCTTCATTATTCAGGCCTTTGAGTATAGGAGTTGAGAAGTCATGTTGAGGTTGTACAGGACATTGGTAAGACCTGTTCTGGAGTACTGTGTACAATTCTGGTTGCTCTGCAATAGGAACGATATTATTAAATTGGAACTGAAAAAAAAAAACTGCAGATGCTGTAAATGAGAAACAAAAACAGAAATTGCTGGAAAAGCTGAGTAGGTCCGGCAGCATCTGAAGAAGGATCACTCGACTCAAAATGTTAACACTGATTTCCCTCCACAGACGCTGCCATACCTGCTGAGCTTTACCAGCAATTTCTATTATTAAACTGGAGACGGTTTAGAAAAGATTTACCAGGATGTTGTTGGAAATGGAAAGTTTGAGTTATAAGGATAGGCTGGGACTTCTTTCACTGGAGAGTAAGTGGTTTAGGAGTGAAATTTAGAGGCTTATACAATCAGGAGGGAGGCAGGTGAGGTGAATAGCAAGGGTCTTCCCCTTAGGGAGGGGGAGTCCAAAACTGGAAGCATATTTTTCAGGTGAGAAGAGAAAGATTTAATAAGCACATGAGGGACAATGTTTTTACAGAGTGTGGTTCAAGTGTGAAATGAACTTCCAGAGGAAGTGGTGGATGCAGGTACAGTTACAACATCTAAAAGACATTTGGATAAGTCCATGGATAGGAAAGGTTTGGAGGGATATGGGCCAAATGCAGACAAGTGGCACTAGTTTGGTTTGGGAACATGGTCAGCGTGGACTAGTTAGACCAAAGAGTCTGTTTCCATGCTGTATCACTTTTTGACTCTTAATTTGTAAATAAATAGATTTGTTATTTTGTTTTCATTTCTTTTGCTTAATAAATATCTGTTTTGTTGTCAAGACAAATTCTGCAGCATTACATTTTGTACTTTAGTGAGGTAGCACCTCATTAAAACCAAAAGAAAAACATGATTTATCAAAGAAACTGAAGAACTGCGGATGCTGGAAATCAGAAATCTAAACAGAAATTGCTGGAAAATCTGAGCAGATCTGGCAGCATCTGTGGAAAGAAAGCAGAGTTAACGTTTTGGGTCAAGTTACCCTTCTTTGGAAACTTCAGAATATAATTTATCAGGTCAGAAGTCAGTCTGGGATCTGACTTGTTCAGTAATAACATCAGTTGGGATCATAACATCTGAGAAATTTATTGTGCAAGTATTCCAGTATCTTATAACAAAGATAATGAGAGGTTTAAAAATCTGCTGATAATACAGTATCTCAAGGCAGATCATTTGGAATTATTATAGTACCTCAAAGAGATCATGTGAAATTGGTGTAAGATAGCATGAGACAGATAAGGTGAAAATATGACATTATCTGCAAGTAAAGTTCATGTGTAAATGTGACAGTGCCTTCTTTGAGCAATCAAGTGGAATTGAAACAATCTATTTTGGAATGTAATTTGGAAATATTACGATATGACCTGGAGGTAAAACGGATGTGTTATATTTACTCTCTAGAAAGATAATGTAGGAACGTTGCAATCACTTCTGAGAGCGAATGTGTTTATGAGCTGACGAATAATCTGAAAATATTCTAATGCTTTCTGATAATATGCTAGTGTCAGTAAGTTATGAAGAAACAATGTAGAAATGTGACACTATCTCCTGACAGAGGTGATGGGCAGATACTGCTTTCTCGCCTCTTGGGGATAATGTGGACTTGTTGAAGATAGTCCTGAAATGGGTAAAGTGGAATGGGAAATTACTTCCTGGAAATATCGATGTATAAATATGACAGTGCCTTCTTCATGAGATCAAGTGGTAATGAAACAGCCTACTTTGGAATCTAATCTGGGAAGTTACAATATTTTCTGAGAGCTGATGCCGAAATGGCACAGTACCTCATGAATATTATGTGAAAGAGAGAGAGAGATTCCGGATAGAGGGGTCATGTTGGTATATGACAATCTTCTAAGGCATGATGTGAACATGTTACATTATCACCTGAGAGGAACACATGAAAATGTGGCATTCTTCTCTAGGAAATAATATGATAATGCCAACCTTCAGGAGCCATATAATGTGGAAATCAAAAACTATTCAAGTGGTGTTGTGAAAATGGCATATCTCTTGAGACAGAACGAGTAAAGACATGACGACACCTCCTGTGCTTTAATGTGGAAATATTGAAATAATTGACAAGACAGATAACATGGAAATGTTACAGAATCCTTTGGGAGAGATATTGTAAAACAATTGGCATATCTCCTAAGAAAGATAACATGGAATTCTTCCAGTAGTGCCTGAGAGAGAGAATGTGGAAAGGTGACAATATCTCATAAGACAGATGATATGGATGTGTTACAATATCTCCTGAGATGGATGATATGGATTTGTTACAATATCCCCTGAGAGAGTTTATGATGAAAGGTGACCTGAAACGTTAGCTATGCTGTTCTATCTGATACTGTCTGACTTGTTTAGTATTTTCTGACTTTCAGATTTCCAGTATCTGCAGTATTTTTGGTGTATACTACTCAATTAGCATTATGAACAGTGTCAGCTAACAACCACTGAGAAAGATGTAGAAAAGCAATCTGTAGGGAAATTACAGAATGGTACAAGAGTATAGTAATGGTTCACCTACTGTAGACTAGTGGTGTGTAGGAGAGCGAAGAAGATGACTTCAGAAAATGTATTCAGGAAAATTTTCTTGATCTGTACATTTATGGACAATGATGAAGTATTTTTGGATTTATTTCTGGCGAGGAAGGTGGGTCAGTTAGACCACGTAGGGCAACAATTAAAATATAGTAATGCACCATTCAGATTAGTTATAGAAATAGATGAGGAACAATCTGAAGTAAAAATCTTTATTGGGAAAAGAACCATTCAGTGTGCTGTCTATGCACCTGGGCAGGGTAAATTGCAATGATAGATTGACAGGCAAAACTGTGATAGAACAATCAGCTGTCTTTAAAGAAGAGTTAGTTTGAATCCAATTGAGGTATGATGTCATGAGGGAGAAAAATGAAGCAACCGTGACCAGAACAGAAGCGATGAAGGGTAAGATGAAGCTTAAAGAGGTATGTACAGCAGATCCTTTCACTCTTCTTGTTTTATTATTCTTCCCACTTTTACTTAAAACCGATTACATTTCAAACAGTTCTGATCAAAGGCCATTGGCCTGAAATATTAGCCCTCTGTCTCCGTAGATTCTGCATAACCAGCCACTTCCAGTAAAATATGTTTTTTGTCTATTACTGTTGTGTATGATAGACGTCAGGTTGATCATAGAAATGAGAACTAGTCTGAATATAAGAGGTTCAAAGAGGAGTTGAAAAGGAAATGTAATGCGAAAAAGAGTATGAGAAAAGAGGGAATCTAAAAGGAGGATCTAAAGATCTATCGGCATTTAAATTGTGAAAGTGCGATAAAAGGTGGGTTGGGGCCAATTAAGAACCTAAAATAGAATCTACGCAGAAAGGCAGAGACATAGCTGTGTTTCATAATGCAAACTTTGTATTTGCCTTCACCAAAGATGAAGATGCTGTCAATAATGGAAAAAGTATTTGAGGTACTGTATGTGCTTAAAGTTGTTTTTTTAAAAAGTCACAAAAAGTGGTGGTATTGAGCCATCAAGACCTAATGGGATGTATCTAAGGCAAGCAAGGGCAGAAATTACAGAGAGGTTAGTGATAATCTTCCAATCCTACTTTAGATGTAAGAGTAGTGCCAGAGGACTGGAGATTTCAAATGTTATAGGTTTTGTTTTCAAAAAACAGGATACGAGAATAAATCCAGCAACTACTGACTAGTAATTTAAACCTCAGTAACAGGAAAGCTTTAGAAAGATAATCTGGGGTAAAATTAACAGTAATGAGACAAAAATTGAACTCATTTAAAGAAAACCAGCAAAGATTAGTTAAAAGTAGGGTGATGTTTAACTAGATTGAATTTTTTGATAAGAAAGCTGATGAAGCTAATACTGCTGATGTACCACAAGACATTTGATAAAGGTGGTTAATTTTATCAGTAAACTGGGATTTCATACAATCCCAGCTGCATCCCCTTAGCAATACCCATATAAACACCTGTCTGTTCTTCCAACTAATGAATCCCCCCATCACTATAGCTCCTTCTTTCTTTTTCCCCTGCTGTACAGCCAAGATAGTCAAGATGCCGTTAACCTGGCTCTGACTGCACTTCCTTGAGTAACTAGCACCCTCATCAGCTTCCAAGATGGAAAAACAATTTGTGACCAGAATGCCTGGGGATTCCTGCAAGACCTATCTTTTTCTCTTGGATTGACTGCCAGTTTCCCATTCCAATGCTTACTCCAGGTCCTTTAAGCTATGGTATGACCACCTCGCTGAGCATGTAATAGACTTAAATCTCAGCTTTGCAGACGTGTCACAATGGCTGCAGCCATTTCTCGAGCTCCGTTACCCAAAGGTCACGTTTCTGCAACTGAAGCACTTCCTGTGCTGTGGTCATCTAGGATGAGGTGGGGTCCATGACTTTATAAATAATACAGACCCACATTCCACTCAATTGACCTGTGCTGCCATCTCTCTCTTGTACAAATGACCAATTGGATCACTAAGATTATCAATTTGCCTGACTTTAACCCACATTTAGGACTGGGAAAATCAAATTGGTAGGTATTCCAAGAGAAGGAGTTTGTGGAATGTCTACAAGATTATTTTTGGAGCAGCTTATGGTAGAGCCACTAGAGAACAGGCAGTTCTATATTTGATGTGTTATGAAGCAGACTTGATTAGGGAGCTTAAGCTGAAGGAATCCCAGTGGGGCAGTGACCACAATACGATAGAACTCCCTCTGCAGTTTGAAAGGGAGAAACTTGAATCACATGTAATGATATTACATTTGAGTAAAGGTAACTACTAAGATATGAGGGAGGAACTGTGCAGAGTTGATTGGAAGGGGAGCCTAACAGGGAAGACAGCTGAGCAGTGATGGCAGGGCTCTTTGGGGATAATTCGGGAGGCACAGCAGACATTCAAACCAAGGAAGAAAAAGTGTATTAAGAGGAAAACAAGGCAACCATGGCCGACAAGAAAAGTCAGGGACAGTATAAGAGCAAAAGGAAAGGCATACAATGGGGTGAAGATTAGGGAGACACCAGAGGATTGGTAAACCTTTAAAAGCCAACAGAGGAAAGAAGATGAAATATGAGGCTAATCTATCTAGTAATATAAAAGACATTTGCAGGATTTTTCTTTGATATAATGAAAAGTAAGAGAGAGGCAAGAGTGAACATTGAACCACTGCAAAATGAGGCTGGATAAGTAGTAATGGGGAACAAATAAATGGTGGAGGAACTGAATAGGTACTTTGTTCAGCCTTCATGGTGGAAGACACCAGTAGCATACCAGAACTTCAAGAGAGGCCAGAGGTGACTGTAGTGGCCATCATTAAGGAGAAAGTGCTGGAGAAGCTGAAAGTTTTGAAGGTGGATAAATCACCTGGAACCTGAGACCCTACATGCCAAGGTTCTGAGGAGACTGTTGAGGCGTTGGTGGTGATCTTTCAGGAATCACTGGAATCAGAGAGAGTCCAATAGGACTGGAAATTGGCCAATGTAATACCTTAGTTTAAGAAGTGGGGGAGGCAGAAGATGACGAATTATAAGCCAGTTAGCCTGACCTCTTGTTGTTGGTAAGATTGTAGAGCCCATTAATAAGGATCAGATTGTAGAGTACTTGAAATGGTAAGATAGGGTTGAGTCAGCATGGCTTCATCAAGGAGTGGTCATGCCTGACAAATCTGTTAGTATTCTTTGAGGAGGTAATGAGCAAGTTAGACAAAGGTGAGGCAGTGGATATGAACTATTTGGATTTCCAGGTGGCTTTTGCACAGGAGGCTGCTAAAAATGAAGCCATGTTGTTAGGGGCATATACGGGAGGCAGCTAAATATGAGGTCATGGTGATAGGGGCATGTATTGGATAGAGGATTGGCCGACTGGCAGAAGGCAGTGAGTGGGGATAAAGGGGTCATTTTCAGGATGGCAGGTGGTGACTGTTGGAGTTTGGCAGGGGTCTGTGTTGGGACCACAACTGTTCACACTACGCTAATGACCTGGATGCAGGAAGTGAGGGCATTGTGGCACATTTACAGGTGACTCAAAGATAAATGGAGGGACTGGTGGTGTTGAGGAAGCTGGGAGGCTGTAGATGTACTTGGACAAGACTAGGAGAGTGGGCAAAGAAGTGGTAGATGGAATACAAAGTGGTAAAATGTGAGTTTATGCAGTAGGAGAGACTCGTGCCCAAGGACACACCCAGTGAGAAAGGACAGCCCTTCAGAACTGAGCTGAGGAATTTCTTTATCCGGAAAGTGGTGAAATCAGTAGAGCTCTGACTCCCTTATTAACCAAGAATCTAAGGTTATAGGGAGAAGGCAGGAAAATGGGATTGAGAAGAATATCAGCTATGATTGAATGGTTGAGCACACCTGATGAGTTGAATGGCCTTATTCTGCTCTTATATCTTATGGTCTAAAGGAAACTTTCATCATAAACAAAAACAAAACAAACTTATCCTTTAACAAGTGGCAGTACAACAAATCATGAACTGTTGCTATACAAACTAAAACTATATCTGTTTAAAACCAAAACCTGCACACATTCATTTACAAATGGGATAGAGAAGACAGTACTGCAGAAATATCACTGTTGGAATTCATAGACAAAATGGAATATTAACTGCAAATATGCAACATGAACTGTGTCCCTTTAAATTTAAACATGCATATATTCACAAATAGGACAAATATGACAGAGTCCTGCAGAAATATCATGGGTAGGAATCATAGTCAAAAGGGCCCAAATTTTGTGGCTTGTGGATCTAAGCCATGAGTGAAATGAGGCAAATTTCTCTCAATTATTTTGATTTCTGAGTTGATTTCACATTGTTATTGACTACCAAGTGATAGTAGATCCTAGGTTCTGTAGTTGGTCAGTTTGACCTAGGTCTTTGTAGAGTGAGAAGTTCTTCTTTTCAGACTTGCTGTCCAGGAACTAAAAATGTATCAGATTAAAGCTGTTCACTCACTTGTATAACCAATAAATGAATACATACAGTTCCACTTTTGACCTTGAATTGTGAAATAAAACTCCTGGTGCATGTTCTGTAGCACAACAATGTCCAAGCTTCAGTTATTTCCCAGTTCATATTTTGAAAAAAGCAAAATATGTAGTCATTATCATAGATCTCTTTTTAGTCTATCCCATTTGGCACAGTGGTATTGGTGATGGAGGATGTCGTCAGTGTCAAGACAGATTTTTGGTTTTCCTAAGATTTTGTGAAGGCCACTCTTATCAATACAAAGACGTGTGCAACAAGTAGATTGGTGAAGGTGAAACCAAGAAGATGTTTATCCTTCTGGTTCCTTCATTGCTTGCTGCAGGCCCATTCTGGTTGATGTTTAATCTAGAATTCCAATGACCTGCTCTATAGAAGTATTACTGAGCCACACGTGGTGACAGATAGTGTAATTTCCAACCTAATGTATATTTTCTGGCCTCGTTACTCTTGGTGCTTGATATTCAACAAAAAAAGGGAGCTCTGAATCAACTAAAGGAGAGAAATACGTGTCCATCAGCAAGAGGTTCCCTTGCCCATCTTTGATTTTACGACACGAGACTTTACGGTTTAGGTTTCAATGCTAAGGATTCTCAGGGGAATCTTCCAGCTGTAAACCACTGTGCTACGACCTCTGGGGCAGTTGGTAAAGCTGGAGTCAATGTGAATCAGGAGGAAAACCCTCTGCTTTTTGGAGTCAAATCTAGCTTAAAGGATTGTTGTTTGAGATGAATCATCTCAGCCAAAGTTATTACCACAGGAATTCCTTACAGTAGGATCCTAGGCCCAGCCACCTTCAGCTGCTTTGTCAATGGCCTTCCCTCCTGCTCCTCATGTCAGAAATGTGGGTGTTCAATCATGGTTGTACCATGTTCAGCACTATTCGTGACACTTCAGATACTGAGGCAGTCCCTGCCCATAAGTAGCAAGACATCTAGCCTTAGGCTGGTAAGTGGCAAGTAATTTTCACTGTAAAGGTGTCAGACAATGACTATCTCCAAAAGGAGAGAATCTAACCATCACCCCCTCCATTCATTGTCATTACCATCACTGAATCATCCACTATTAATACTTGGAGTTACCATTGACAAGATGCTGAACTAGACTAGCCATGTAAAAACGATGGCTACAAGAGCAGTTTAGAGGGGCCAGGAATTATGCAGTGAGTAACTTGCCTCCTGTCTCTCCAATGCCTGTCCACTACAATACAAGTGGAAGAGCGTGATTGCCTGGATGGGTGCAGCTCTAACAAAATTCAGAAAGCTTGACTTCATCAAGGCAAAGGAGTCCTTTTGATAGGCACCCCAAACATAACCTTCAACATTCACTCCTTTCTCTGCCAATGTATGGTGGCATCCATAAGCTGCACTGCAGTAACTCGCCAAGACATCTTTGACAGCACTTTTCAAAGTCACAACCTCTACTACCTAGAAGGGGAAGGACAGTAGGTGCATAGGAATATCACCACCTGCAAGTTCCCTTGCATGTCACGACCATCCCGACTTGGAATTATATCATTGTTCCTTCACTGTCAGTGGTTCAGAATCCTAGAACTGTCTCCTTAACAGCACTTTGGGTGTGCCTACATCCCACGGACAGCAACAGTTCATGGTCGCAGCTCACCATCATCTTCTCCAGTGCAATTAGGAATGGTCGACAAATGCTGGCCTAGCTTGTGATGTCAACATCCCCTAAATGAATTTTTAAAAAAAGTCAAAATGCCAGCTCCCCAAAACTTGATGAAAGGTCACATTTGAAGCATTAGCTTTGCTTTTCTGTCCACAAAGATCCTGGCCTGAGTGTTTCCACCATTTCCTGTTTTTATTCTAGTTTTCCTGAATCCTGTGGTGTTTTGTTTTTGTAAATGAGGTGGCTGGGGAATATATAAAACACATGCTTGTTGCACTGGAAAGCCTAAATGAAGACCATGCTTGAGTCTTGTACCAAGGCCTCAGCTGGAGTGCTGTGCCCAGTTCTGGTTGCCCTGTTAAAGGAGTGGCATTATTAAGCTAGAGAGAGCTCAGAAGAGATTTACCGGGATTTTTCCAGGTAAGGAAGATTTGGTCTATAAAGAAAGGCTGGATAGGCTAGGACTTTTTTCACTGGAGCGCAGGAGTTTGAGAGGTGACTTTAAAGAGGTTTATAAAATCATGAGGGGCGTAGATAGTGTTATGGAGGGGGAATAACCAAACCCCTCTGATAATTAAACTAAAACACAAGCCCCAATCTGTTATGATGGGAGTAGAAGTTCCCCTCTAATAATTACCAGAGAAACTCATCCTTCCCCTCCTAATCTATTAAAAAGTGGTTAAAAGAA
The DNA here is from genome assembly GCA_024137785.1 of Ginglymostoma cirratum. Classification (NCBI taxonomy): domain Eukaryota; kingdom Metazoa; phylum Chordata; class Chondrichthyes; order Orectolobiformes; family Ginglymostomatidae; genus Ginglymostoma; species Ginglymostoma cirratum. The sequence goes on from JAHRHZ010000275.1 coordinate 13,787,876, forward strand.
AGAAAATCCCTGATGTCCACTTTATGAATAACAAGAAATAACTGATTTATTTAATCCAGCAATGAACATATTAACAGAATTACTAACAAACCAACAATTCCACCTTAGACTACTAACTACTTCCTAACTGGTCTAAATTCTCCTGGAATACTATTCAAATAAACACAAACCCTACTTAATAAACCCAATTAATAAGAGAACAATGAATTATAACTTAATCTCTCCAAATTCACACAGACTGTCTTCTGGAATATTCTGTCGTCTCCAGTCTCTTCACAAATGCCTTTCTTCAACTAATTCTCCTGTCAGGGATCTTTTATCTCTATAATTTCTTCAATATGGACTTTGAGCTAAAATACTGTGGTACCTTTGATTAATTAGAAGGGCTTTCTCTGAGAGCTGAATGGTGCTAACTTTGGCAGATGATTGTCCCCAATTTTCCAAATTCCCTTGTCATATATACCCATAATGACATAATCAAATTCTTATAATATGATTGGTTTCAGGTTGTCAACACTGTCACATTTAAATTCTATTGGCTTTCTGTATCTAGGTGCTTGGTTTAAATTAGTTGGCTGAATTCAAACTTGTGGTCTTGGAAAGATGCTACTTGGCTGTTCTATACAAATGTTTGCATTTGGGCACACTCTGTGCACCTGTATTTATAAACGTCCAAGCACAAATTGCAAGCTCTTAAAGGGACCTCAGCACTCGTTTCCCCATGATCATTTTTACCAACGAATTCTAAGTTCCTACCTTCCAATTCATGAATACTCTACCCAACTTTGTAACAGTAGGGTTAATGGTAGGTGTCTTTTCCCTAGGGTGGGGGAATTCAAGACGAGAGGACATATTTTTAAGGTGAGAAGAGAGAGATTTTAAAAGGACATGCAGGGCAAATTGTTTACACAGAGGGTGGTTCACATCTGGAATGGACTTCCTGAGGAAGTGGTGGATGCAGGTATAGTTACAGTGTTTAAAAGACACTTACTTAAGGACATGAATCAAAAAGGTTTGGAGGGATATGAGCCAGGAGCAGGCAGGTGGGACTAATTTAGTTTGGAATTGTGTTTGACATGGACTGGTTGGACCGAAGGGTCTGTTTTTGTGCTGTATGACTCTCTGATTCTGTAACTCAGTACAGGGCTTGGTCCAAATCTTTGAAGGCCATCTTTTCCAGCATGAAACACTGGTTAACTCTACAAGAACACATGACGAATCCACCATTTTGGCAACTCATAACCAATATCACAGCTTTCATTGCAGTACCAAACAGCTTCCACCAAAGTTTTCAGGAATCTGATGGAAACTCAGCCCTGATGCTCTGCAAGATTAATTGTGCTAACTTCATGGCCTTGGATATACTTTATCGAAGGGGTTTTCAGGAGTGTTACAGTGATCTGCTCGTCTGTTCTGCAGCAGATCAGTAATGTTGCCAAGGCACCACTTCACATGAGTGGCATTTGGCTTCATGGAGCATGAATCTAGTTTCCTCTCTCAGAATGACACCAGCTCAACGCTAATACATTGGCAGTGCCTTCAGCTATTACCTGCCAGTCAGACAATCTGGTCTGTTTCACTTTAGATCAAGATAGTCCAATCTGATGCCAGGTCTTCTAGCCCCAGAGCCCCCTAAGGCCATCTGCGCAGTCCTCACCATGCTCATCTGCAAGAGCACCACCTTGCAGGAAATTTGGAAGAGGAAAACGCATATGGAACTTGGGCACCTAAGAATACATCAATTTGTAATTTATTTTTGTGTGCACTATGACCTTTCTGAATTCATAAAATTGGATTAAAATGTACGTGTTTTTTAAGATTGTTGGAGAATTTATAATTTTTAGAGGAAGGGTGAGGGATGAGAGACTGTCGATGAATTGGTAAAGTTATTAGTATCAATCATTCATTATTTGAATATGTAGAGCTCAGGGAAAAAGCAGCTGTTTCTGTTTTATGGTTTGGGACTTTTGTGTACATTTACATGCTAATCATGGATGTCTTTTCTCAACTTTAGTAAGCAAGTTTCCACTATCTATCCCATACTTCAACATTGTTACATTACCTGTGTCAGACACGGTAGCATTTCCAATTATCTGTTGAAAGTGTTGGAATCGAAAGTGGCAAAGTTGATGTGCAATGCTGATTTGACAACGATTGAGTTGTAACCTGCCTCATATTCCTGCTGCAACGGTCATTAGATTTGCACACGCAAATACTTTTGCCAAGATAATGCCCAATGGATTTCCTGTCAGATGTGTGACCTCATTTTCAAGCACCAACATATCATTAGCATCTATTAGTATCAGATAATGCTCAGCCCCATTTCTCCATCAAAATGTGGAAATGTGATATCTTTAAAAATAAATCCAGCAGCTCCTGAGAGGTAATATGGAAGTGTTAACAATACCACCTGAGTGAGATACTGTAAATGTGTTACAATATCTCTGGAGAGATGGTATGAAAATGTTACTGTTATATCTCCTGAATGAAATTATGTTCAAATGTTACAATATCTGGTGAGTCAGATAATGTGATATTGTTACACTATCTCCTGAGACAGATTATGTGGAAATGTTACAGTATCTCTAATACAGATAATGCTACATTGTTCCAGTATCTCCTGGGATAATGTGAAAATTTTATTGCATTCCCTGAGACAGATAATATGGAAATATTAAAGCATCCCCTGAGAGAATGTGGCAGCATTAGAGTGTCCCATGAGAGAATATGGAAATGTTACAATATCTTCTAGGATGGATAACACTGAAACAGAATCATTTGAAATGTTACTGCATGGTGTGGTAGTCATTAAACTTTACAAGATAGTATTTTAAAATATCTCTTGTAAAACTGGTGACTCCGAAAAGAGAGTGGTGAATTCCTGGTAAACATCTCAGTTTGAAGCTGTTCCCATCTGACTTCAGGTTGCTGAGAGGTTGGGAGCTAAGAGGGGAAATTCAAATAGAAACCCATTGAGCTGTTGAGTTGAAATTGAAAGTGCCTTTCACAGAAGTTCAAACAACAGAGGAAATGCTATTGCTGAGAAGGAGGGAGAACGGAGCTCTTCCTGAAACATGTCCTCTGCTCTATATGGGACGATGGGGAATAAAAATAAACAATGTCTGTGGGAAATACAGCTTTAAAGAGCTACCTAAACCATTTAAAAGGGTCAGTTCTCGAAATCTCTGTGATTCTGTGTTGTCAGAACTTGGTGATATAAGGCAGAGGGGAATTCATTCAGGTGTGTCTTGCTGATGATCAAATCCAGTAAAGCGCAGGAGAAGTGGGGTGATTGTCAAATAGCAATGGGGTTTCTATCTGGCATAGTGAGTGGTGAGACTGTACCAAAGAACAAAAGAGTGACTTTCTGACTGTCTCTTTAATGCTACATATCCACCAGAGGCATGGAACAGAATGAAAGTGTTTCATAAGGCACATTTTGACTGTTTTACTTAGTTAATGCGGAACGTTTGTATGTGTTAGTTAATGTTTTGTTGACATTAAGTTTAGTTTGTTTCAGTAAAAAGTGACTTTTGACACTGTGGGGATTCTATTCTTTTAAGAAGTTTTAGTCTTTACCAGAATATAAAAAATTAGGTGCTTTTACAGAAGAGAACACACAGGATGTAAAATGGGTATGCTGGTGTATTCCAGAGCTGAAACACTAGGGGGAGCACTTCGGCACGTGGGCAAACATATCAGTGTTGACCTGTGAATGCTTAAAGTGAGAGATGCCTTTAAATGCCCTTTTAATTCATACATCTTTCTTCAGTGGTCAATATTTGCTGATTAAAATGGACTTTATTTTGGAGCTTTTTTCATGGTGAAGAGTTTTATTTGAAGTAAAGCCTTGCAGATTTGTAAATTAGAAGCCAATTTTTCAAGGTTATTCCAGTAGGGAACACAAGGTACCTGGATATGGCAGACATGTCCCCCTTGCATCTAGCTTAAAAAAAAATTAAGAATTTTTCTGTAATAAATTTGTAGAATATCAAAACTCAAAACCAACACCCAATGTGGAGCATGAAACCATGCCTGTCAGATTAAGAGTCTAGTTATCTGCCAAATGAGAGAATAGGAAATTGCTATGCTTATCCAACTTGTTCAAATAAATGCAATCTCATAGAACAGGAACAGTGACACTGAATCTAAAGACACTATCACAAGTGATTCTTCGTAAAAATGTCAAAATCAGTAAGTCCTGTTGCCTTGCCAACTGGAAAGGCAGCAGAAACAGTGGCATTTGTACTGACAGCTGCTGTGTGGGCCAAGTGCATATGTGCAACTGTTTCTATGCCTGTAGAATAGGGGTAGGATTACAATGCTTAAATAAACAACATTTTGCATTTACATTTGTTATATTAACTGGAAAATTAACATGGCTACTTGCAATGCTCGGACAGTTTTGGGAAGAGAGGACTTGTGTTTGAGCATATTAGAATGGAGAATAGGATAATTTGAAGGCTGTGGCAGAGGCAATATGGGATGGTTTGAAAGTAGGAGCTGATGAGACTGTGATTGCTGAAGGGATTGGCTCAGCACCTGAATCTTGAGATGGAATAGGGTGACCCCTAATAACACTCGGATTAAGTTGGCCAGACTTCAGTGACCAATGAAACTGCTTGAATTGGAGTCATGAAAAGCAAGAAAGTAAAGGAAATGCATAAATTTCAAAGAGAAAGATGAGCAAGAAAATTCAAAATGGAGAGAGACTTAAATTGTGCAAATATTTGCTGGTGGTAAAACTTGAACATTCAGTTGCCCTTTAGGGAAGGAAATTGCCATCCTTACCTGGTCAGGCCTACATGTGACTGCAGATCCACAGCAATGTGGTTGACTCTTAACTGCCCTCTGGGCAATTAAGGATGGGCAATAAATGCTGCCTAGCCATGCCCTTGTCCCATGAATGAATGAAAGAAAATTAGCTGCTCGTTTTGATTTGGCAAGGAATATTCACTGATCAAGGAAGGAGTTGACATGCTCTGGACTTTGTATCATTTGGAGAAATTGTTACAAAGCTGTTGTGACCTAAAGAAAATTGGATATTCTTTCCAAAGTGGATTAAAAGGAAAGCTTTTTTTTTTCTCCAGACTAACAGCCTGGTGGTGATATGATGAAAGCTCATGGTTTTAATCCCCGAGTTAGAGCCAAAGGCTAAAAGATGGAACTATTAAAAGGAAACAGTGTCACATTTTTGCAGAATTTGCTACAGAAATTGAGATAGTATTTGATAGGTATATAGGTTGATGAAGTTTCAACAAGAGTTTGAAAATGCAAAGGTGTTTCTGATGGTAAAAATATAAAACTAATGTGCCATTGGGAAAAGGTCCCATCTGGAAGACCATGAAGTTCCTAAGATATGGGATGCTACAGTAATGGCAGATGACTAACAAGTTTCAAGAACTTAAACAAAAACAAAAATTGCTAGAAAAACTCAGCAGGTTTGGCTGCATCTGTGGAAAGAAAGCAGGGTCCAGTGATCCATCTTCAGAAGTCAAATTCATTCAACTTGTTCAGAGTGTCAGCTGTGTCAGAACAGTTTTGAAGAATGGTAACTGGACCTGAAACATTCACTCTGCTTTCTTTCCACAGATGCTGTCAGACCTGCTGAGATTTTCCAGCAACTTTTGTTTCCGATTTCCAGCATCCACTGTTCTTTTTTTTTTGTTTAGGTACTTTTAGCTTGTTTGGATAAGCATGGGAGTGAATGAGCCAGCTGACCATGGCACTGCAGTACAGGAATCTGTTAAAGTAGGGGGAGCACAAAAGTGATAGTAGTGGGTAGCATAGTGAGAGGGATTGGTGCTGCTTTCTACAGCAAAGGCTGTGAATGCGAGGAAGACTATGTTGTCTGCTCAGTGCCAGGGTTTGGAATATTTTCTCAGGTCTGGAGATAAATTTGCAATGAAAGGGGAAGGATCCAGTTATTGTGGTCCATGTGGGTACAATGACATAGGCAGGACAAGGAAAGAGTTTCTGCTAGGCAGTATTAGGAGCTAGGCATCAAATTAAAAAGCAGAACCTCAAAGCCAATAATCTCTTGATGATTACCTAAGCCACATATGATTTGACACCTGGCATGTAAGACTAGAGAAGTAAGTGCATGGTTCACAGATTTTGTGGGAGAAATGATATCTGATTTGGAGAACACTTCAGAAAATGGAATTTGTGCCATTGGAAATGTTTATAACCAAGTGCACTGGGCTGGTACTTCAGAGAGCTGCATAACCAGGGAACTAGAGAGGGTTTTATACTAAATACTAGCTGTAAGGGATCAAATTTAGTAAGGTGTGCTAAATCAAGAGTATAGACATGGCAACAGATAAAGATATTAATCTGGGAAATGATAAACCGGCCATGACAGGAAGCGATAAAGAGTGCTGTTCTCAAAGTAAATCAACAGATAAGACGAGAGGTTACAAAAATAATGACAGGACAAAAAAAGGCATTAAGAACAAATAGAGAATCTCATAGAATAAATAGAAATACATAATATGACCTTATAGCCATTACAGAGTCATGGCTGCAGGATGAAATAGATTAGGACCTGCATATTGAAGGATGTAAAACATTTAGGAAAGGCAGATAACTAGGAAAAGTTGAAGAGGTGATTCTATTAGTTAAGTGTGGTATTAGTACAATGGAGAGGGTTAATCTAAGTTCAGGAGAGGCAGTTAGGGTGAAGATGAGAAATGATAAAGGCGTAAGTTTTTGTTGGAGCGGTTTACAGGTTCCCTAACAATAACCTCACAGTTGGATGGAGTAAAAAGTAATAAATAATTGGGATCTTTTCAGAAAGGCATGGCAATAATCATGGGGATTTTCATCTACATAGAGCTGATAAAAGCAGATCAGTAAAGGTATCAGCATTGAGAAGTTCATGGAACATTTTTTGGATAGTTTCTTAGAACAGCAACTAACTAGAGAATGGACTGTTCTAGACCTGCTATTGTGCAATGAAATGGGATTGTTTAGTAACCTCAGTGAAGGTATCTCTTGGTAGCAGTGATCACGATATGATTGAATCTTACATCCAGTTTGAGGAAGAGGGAATTGGATCCAAGACTAGTACTTGAACTTAAACATGGATAATTATGAGAACATGGAAGTGGAGCTGACTGAATTGAACTTGAAAACAAGCTTAAGGAATAGGTCATTAGAGATACAGTGACAGGCATTTTAAGGGGATATTTCAGAAAGCACAGAATAGATACATTCATAAGAAAGAAAATTTCCAAAGGGTGGATGCACTATCTATGGGTTAAAATTGTTAATGATAGCATCAAACTTAAAGCATATAATTGCACAATAGTAAGTGGCAAGTCAGAAGAATTGACAAAACATAAACAGCAAAAGTTGATTAGAAGATTAATAAGGAAGGAAAACTGGAGTATAAGCGAAAAATAGCTCGAAATATTGAATTAGGTAGCAAACGTTTCTATAAATATTTACAAAGAAAAGGAGTGAATCACATAAATATTGGTCGTGTAAAAATTGGATAAAAAGAAAATTGCAGATGAATTGAACAAGTAATTTGCTTCCGTCTTCGTTGAAGAGAATTCAAGGAACGTTCCCCACATAGCTGTAAATCAGGAAATTGAATGGAAGGAGGAAGTCAAGAAAATTGCAATCACGAGGCAAGTGGTACTGAGCAAATTGTTGGAAATGTGGTCTGATAAATCCCCAGTCCCTGATGGACTTCATCCTTGAGTCTTAAAAGAGGTAACCAGTGAAATAGTTGATGCATTTGTTTTAATTTTCCAAGATTCCTTCTATTTGGGGAAGGCCTAATTATGTTGGGGGAGCAAATGTAGCTCCTTTATTCAAAAAGAGAAGAAAGTGAAAAGCAGCAAACTACAGACTAGGTAGCTCAACATCTGTCACGGAAGACATTAGAAGCTTTTATGGCACTTATAAAATGTCAAGGTAATCATCCAGAGTCAGCATAGTTATTTGAAAGAGAAATCAATTTATTGGAATTCTTTGAGGAAAGAGCATGTAACCAGTGAATGTACCATACCTGGATTTCTGAAGGCAGTTGATAAGGTGTCATATCAAAGATTTTTGAAGAGAATAAGTCAGTGAGACTGTTACACCTTTTCAAAGAAGCTTGCTTGACGTATTAAAGCTCCATGTAGAACACTTACTTCAGGACCTTCATGTCAGGCATGTGGATGATGTGGCTAACCAATGTAGCTGATTCAGGACAGCCGCTGCTTCATGCTGGGGTGTGGGTCTAAGCAAGAGTACTGACATTGGTGTTCCTATCCTGATGGCAGATTTGCAGGATCTTTTAGACGCAATGCTGGCAACAGCTCTCTAAGGTTTTGAGGTGCCTACTTTGCATATTACATATCGTTGAGCCATATATGATGGGAGGCGTGTATCATCACTGCAGAGTAGACCATGAACCTGGTGCTGAGTTTAAATTCCTGGTCTTCAGTTAGTTACTGCTCTTCAAGTGATTTAAAGCTGTGCTGGCACACTGAAGGCAATTTTGAACTTTAACGCTTGCCTTTCTTGATAAAAGAATCTCAGTATAGAAAATGTGGTCTGCGTTATGCAGGGCATTAGTGGGACCATATGTAGAGCACTGGGTACAGTATCGACTTTCTTATTTAATGAAGGGTGTAAATGCATTGGAAGCAGTTCAGAGAAGGTTTACAGGACTGACAGGTAAGTCACTTTATGAGAAAGGATTGGACAAGCTAGGCTTGTAGCTACTAGCACTGGAAAGGTTGAGAAGTGACTTGATTGAAACATGGAAGACCAGGAGGACACTTTAAAATAAGAGGTCACCCATTTAAGACACAAGATTTTTTTTTTTGCATGGACGGTGGTAGTTTTTGAAACTCTTCTTCAAAAGGCAGTTGAAACAGAGTCTGAATACTGTTAAGTCAGAGGTAGATACATCCTTGAAAGTGTAGCAGGCAGAAATGTGGAGTGATCAGTCAGCCATGATCTTATTAAATAGTGGAACAGGGCCATGAGACTAAGTAATTGATGTCTGCTCCTAATTCATATGTCGTCAATGAAGAATCTCTCAAGCATGTTAGTAACAGGCCTTTGTTTGAAAACTCGCAGAGAAACTGAAGAGATAAGAGGTCTGGTAAGACGCTATCTGTTCACAGTGAAGAAGATGGCCAGGGTGAAGAAACAGGCACTCCTGGGAATAATAAGAGAGAAAGTCCAGAAGGTAAGCATGATTCAAAGGGCCAACTTGTTGACTTCACCTTTTAAAAAGGACATGTGAAGGCTGAGTGTTATAAATTGGAAAGAAAAACTGCAGCAGTTGTATATTTGCAGAAAACTGCTCCAGGAAATACTGTCCTCGTGAATAAAATGTGGAACATGTGGCTAAGTTCTCTTGTGTCAACTAGGTTGGCCAGGGTGCAAGAAATTATGGAAATTTTCTGTACGAAGGTAAAGCAGTTTCTTTTGGTAAGATGGGCAAGTCTGTTAAATGTAAGATCAGCATAGACACTGATGTTGGGAGGCAGCCTGAATTTCTCTCCGGAAAGTTACTTAAATGAAAAGATAATGATGCAGTGTATTGATAGAAATGGTTTGCTCAATCCTTGTGTAAAATTGATTCAAATTCTCTTAATTGCTAGTTTCTGTAGCCAGGAACAGGAGTAGGCCATTTTGTCCATCACGTCTGCTCCACTGTTCAATTATATCACAGGTGATCATCCATGCCACTTCCCGTACTATTTCCTTATTTCTTGACACTCTGGTCTCCAGAAATCTATTGATTTCTATCTCAAACAAACTCACGATTTGAGCTACTATAGCCCTCTAAGATAAAGAATTCCAAATATTTTTCACGCTGTGAATGATGAACTTCCTTTTCATTTTGGTTTCATGACCTGTCCCAATCCTGAGACTAGGTTCCCTGGATTAAGACTCAACAGCTAAGGCGATTATCTGACCTAAATCCACTCTTTTGTGTCCTGTAAATACTTTAAGTCTTAATGACTCTACCACCACCACCCCCCTTCTTCAAAAATCTAAGGTATGCGGACCCAATTTCCTCAATTTCTCCTCATAAATCCCACCATCCAGTGATTAATCAGGTGAATCTTGATTGCAACCCCCATGACAAGATCTAACACCTGAAGGAGTAAGGCTACGAAGGCTTGTGTTTTTAAATAAACCTGTTGGACTATAACCCTGGTGTCATGTGACTTCTGACCTTATGATAAGATTAACACCCCTTAGATAATGGGACCAAAACTGTGCACCACACTTCAGGTGAGATCCCATAACTGCTGTATACTCCAAGTGAGATCTCACCACAGCTCTAAGCAACTACAGCAAGATATCTTTATCCCTGTACATAATTCCCTTTGCAATGAAGGCCAACCTATTCAGAAGTTGTATTCCAAATTACTTTCTGTATCTAATATAATTTAATTGACTCTTGAAAAAGAATACCCAGGTCCCCTTGGACTTCCGTACTTCCCAAACACTTGCCGTATAAGAAAAATTCTTTACGTTTATTCTGCGCATTACAAGTTAATATTTATTCACATTATGCTCCATCTGCCATGTTCTAATCCATTGACTGAACTTATTCAAGTTCTCTTGAAGCTTTCTTGTCTGTTGCTCAAAGGTTACATTCGCAACCAGTTTGGTATTATCAGCAAATTTGGAAATATCACCATTGATTCTCAAATTTAATTGTGGTTGCCAATCCTAATATGCCTCTTAAACATTGGGTGTAAAGTATAGCCATCTCTGGGAAGCTCACTGATGTTGCTGAAACTGAAGTTTCATGGAAAAGTTGAGTGGCTTATAAGAATTAATTGCCTTCCACAAACCTGATGCTTAAAATTAACTAAAGAAACTATGTTTGCTGTTTAAGAAGGACAATGGAGCATTGAACTAAAGTGGAAACATCAATATAGTTGGAAAACATTTGTAATTGCTTGAATTAAAAATGTTGTACATGTTGATAAAGGTGAACTGCTGGGTGTACTATACTTAAGTGTCACATAAAAGGATATTGTAGAAAATAAGAGTTCATGGTGTAAGGGGGTAGCATACTTGTGTAGAGTGACTAGTTAACAGAGAATAGAGTAGGCATAACACTCACTTTCTGGTTGGCAGGATGTAACAAGTAGTGTATCACAGGGATCAATGCTGAGCATAAGCAAGATGAAACAAAACAATTGCAGCAGTACTCAAAGTGGATGATAAAAGGGTCATGGAAAAGACCTTCTGCAAATCCTCACTAAGAATAATTGTCTTGAAGGAGTATAAATGGGGACTATTTCCAAGCATCAAGACGATCACCTGGGTACTCACAGGGAGACAAACCATTAGATGTAATCAATGGGACTCTGGCTGTGAAAGGAAATTGCTTAGATGTAATCTAATCACGGAAGCCAGGTAATAAGAATCCACTAGCCCTGACCATACTTGGACTTAGCAGTTGGAGAAAGAAGGTCATGTTACAAACCAACTACTACTTGTGTATTTAAGCACCTGTTTTCTCTGCAGACCATCATGAGCAAATGAGATGCTGACAAAGCAGATTGCTGAGTGAATGCACTCTCTTTCTCTATCCAACTTGTATATTTCAAGCCCTGTCTGTTAATTTTAACTTGGGTTTCTTTCCTTTCTCTTGAAAAGTTGTTGGTCTCTGAGAGTTGTAAAAATTAGGCCTCCATGCATGTATTGTTGGTCACAATTAACTACTAATTAGGACACATCTCTGCTCTTCCAAACAGTCCTTCACCCTTTCCCTTTTTTTCAGTATTATCTAACTCCCTTCAGAAAGTTATGGTTGAATCTCTTGCAAATTCACTTTTAGACAGTGATTTCCAGATCATAATTTTGCATGATGAAAATATATTCCTCATCTCCATTTGGCTTTTCTTGCTAATGATCTTAAATGGGATTGCTGGCCCTTCTGTAGTGGGGAAAGTTTTGAAAGCCTTGACCATTTGGCTTCTTTCTGGAGAAAAGCCTCGGATTTGTTCAGTCTCTTAGAATCATAGAATGCCTACAGTGCAGAAAGAGGACATTTGGCCCTTCAAGTCTACACTGCCCCTCTGAAGAGCAATCCACCCAGATCCACTCCCCACCCTATCCCCTTAACTCTGCATTTGCCCTGGTTAATTCACCTAGCCTGCATATCCCTGGATACTATGGAGCAATTTAGCATGTACAGGTTAGGTAGAATGGTCATCTTTGAACTACAAGCAGAAACCAGAGCACCTGACGGAAACCCATGCAAACATGGGGCAAATGTGCAAACTCCACACAGACAGTTGCCCAAGGCTGGAATTGAACCTAGGTCCCTGGTGCTGTAAGGCAGCAGTGTAGTCACTGAGCCACCATTCTGCCATGTCGCCAAAGTCCCCAATCCAGAATCTTGTGATTCTTCATGGCCATGACAATGATTTTAAAGTGCATTGGCCAGAATTGGACATGATATTTCTCCTGAGGTGTGGTCAGTGCTTTAAACAGATCTCGGACAAATTTACAGCACTGCAGAATGCCCAGGGTGCAACCCAACCCCCAGAGCCTGCTGTTTCAGAAGACGGCACACAAGAACCGCCCTGTAGGAAGACAGCAATCAAGGTGAAGTCGCCTGACAAGCGAAGAAGTTATCAAATCCCAGCCTACAATCCAAGTATCGTAATATAGACTAACAAACTGCTGTGTTGACGTGTGGTGACACAGAGGTCAGGGTGCATAGGATTGGGCTTACTGAGGGTATCACAGACTTCCCCAAGATGAGGGATAAACCCCAAAAAACTGCCAAAGGGTCTTATGATTTCACGTCAAGAAAACCCAAGAACAACACGTGCAGGAAAAACACAGGATTGAGAAAGAAATGGGCTGCCAAAAAGAGCTCACTTTCGAGCAACGTCATTTATTTACAAACGTGATAGACAACAACTGACTGGTTAATTCGTAGGGGCACCATATTCTCAGTTTACCTTTGGAGAGAGAACTTATCAGAACTTGCGGACTAAATTATCAATTCCAAACAACAAAATCAATGTCAGTATATTCACTGAATAGACCTGTCAGTGGGGCAATAGACAACAATGGCACCTATAGAGGAGGAGAAAATCAATATAACCAGCAAAGGGATCAACCCCAAAAGCGCAGTTGGCCCAGCTGGGATGAGCCTGGAAGTCCATCAAAGGCATCCACAATGGGGATAACACACAGCTTCTGTGACTCTTCTTGTTATGGTTGAAGTTGAGTACCATCCCGGAATCACTTAAGAAAAGCCACACAGTTCTCCTACTGAAAACAGAAGATCCAGAATGCCTTGTAGACAACCGGTGACCATCATGATAGGTCCCATGCTGCTATGGCTTCACACCAGAGCTCGTCTGCTCCGTCCATTTCTTTTCCTTTTTTTTTACTTTTGTATTTCTTTCCTCTTCTCTCATCTTTCTTCTCAGCCTTGAACTCGGCGAGGCATCCTCTCAGCCCAGCAAGGCAGTCTCCTGGGCCAGTGTGGCAGTCTTTTGGTGGTACATAGTGGTCTTTCAGTGATCCTTCATCCCGGTGTGGACTTCTGGCATCAAGGTGATTCCAGAGCAGTCTCTCGGCCTCAAGGTGAAGCCTGGCATGGTCTAGCGTCGAGGCCCAGTGCGGTCTAGAGGCTAGATGCCAGCTTGGACTGGGTTGGAAGGACTGTTGTTCTGAACTTTGTATCTCTGTTTTTCTATTTTGTTCCTATGATCTGCAATGCTGGAGTTTTTTATTTATTTGTTTTTCAATTTTTTTGTAATAACTTGTTCTGAAGAATCCGCACCTAGATAACTTGTACCTAAGTTGGTGCTGTAAGTAGCGACTTGTACACTTTTCACTGTACTCATTTGAGTACACGTGAAAATAAAGCTAATTCAGTTCAAAGATCATGGGCAAAAGACAGAGTGTAACAGTTGACATAAACCCAAGAGAGAAGGGTTTTCTGGCAGCAACTTCCAGCTGCAATGGGAACATCGCAGTACATGAAAACATCATACAGGGAGCTAAACACGACTGTAAGGACGAAGCAGTTGTCTTTGTCAACCTTGCAAGAGCATTTAGTTCAGTTGGACATAAACTTCTCATCAATGCTTTGCACCAAGTAAACCTCCCCCGGTGACTTCATTAAACTAGTAAAAGACCTGTATTCAAACAACACAAGTCAATGAGGCAAAAGCAGAAATTGCTGGTGAAAAATCAGCATCTGCGGGAAGAAAGTAGAGTTAACGTTTTGAGTCCAGTGACCAAAATGTTAACTGTGCTTTCAGAATGGTCACTGGACTTGAAACGTTAACTCTGCTTTCTTCCTGCAGATGCTGCCGGACCTGTTGAAGTATGCCAGCAATTTCTGTTTTTGTTTCAAGTGTCCAGCACCTGCAGTTCTTTGTTTTAGTTAGAGAAAGTATTCGGACTAAAACCTAAACTGTCAAAATAGAGAGAGGAGTCACACAGGATGATACTGTCTCACCCATCTATTCAAAATTGCACTGGATCAGCTGGTGTTTGCCCTGGAAGAGGCCAAATCACGAGTTTCCATGCTGCTAGAAGACCAAAGAATTGATTGTTTTACTTTGGCCTTTGGAGATGACATTGCTCTGTTAAGCATGACCTACATTGGAATAGGATGAAACCTGGAAATAGTACAATCTCTTTTGCAAAAATACAGGCCTGAGTATGAACACCACAAGGACATAAAGTTTCTACTTTACTTATAAGGGAAAGACCTTGATGTACAATCATGAAGAGAACCAGACAACGAAAGGTGACCCTGTCTCCAACATTCCCCAGGTGGGACAGAATAATGCCTGGGTGCCCACATAGACACACATGTCTGAGGGCATTCAGGAGGAGAAGCCTAAAGCATGTGTTTCCAGCCTGAAAGCAACAGCTCTTTGACCAATGCAGATGTTGGAAACCTTAAAGACACCTATAACTCCCAGTTTGTACCTGATCTTACGAGACTTCACCGAACACTCTTGGCATGCAGATGATCTGACTTGACACGAAACAGATTCTAGTCTTCCACCACCCACAACTGACAGCCTCCTGTACTCCAAGAACAAGGATGGTGGGCTCAGCATACCGAAACTTGGAGGGTGGATTCCATTTCTGATTGTTCAAAAGTGCAAAGCATTTCAGATATCAAGAGCTAGCATGATCCAGGTCTCATTCTAATTCTGCGGGAAGAACATTGACACCATTAGAGGAATTCCAGGAACTCTAGACCCTGAAGGAGATTACAGCACTCCTACAGGAGAAGAAGCCTATTGCCCTAGAGATGGAAGGATCTACCCAATCAACTAACTCAGGCCAGGCACCAACCAGTGAAATACCAGATTGTGACTCATGGAGGAAGTGGGAACTCTCCGAGTGGCTTAGCCTCCAAAGTCAGGACCGGGTATCAAGTACTACCAAAGTGATAAAGTATCAAATTCATGGATCAACCCGCCTTCAGAATTCAATCATCATGAATTATCCAATACCCTGCTCCTGTGCTGTAAACTGTACTGACCAGTTTGATTCTTACCCAAGGTTGACCCTACATGATCAAACCTTTTCACAGATGCAAGGCTTCAACAGAAACCCTCGCACACATCTCCCAACATTTTCACATGAAGCCAAAGCCTTTTCTTTAAAAATAGAGCAGAAGTTTATCCCATAGAAGAAGAAATAAAAATGAACAAGATATCCAAATAGAAGACAGTTGCAAGACCTAAAACACACAACAAAACAAAGTTTCAATGTGTTTTCTGACATTATCCATTACAGAGACTCTCAAATGCAGAGAAATTATGCCCCTATTTCAACTATTTAGGGTTTGACTTAAATAACTACTTCCACGTTTATTCCTTAGGGCGAATGAGACAGTTCAATGAGTTCTTTCCAGGCCGACCAACTTGCATTTTTCACAAATCTTTGGGTCTAAACTTTTACAGTTCTAATAACCTATAGATTTTGAACCAAATATTTCTGGTTTGGAAGCTTTGCAAGCTACACCCTTTTGCTAAAGTGCACTTTTCCCTGTACTGCCATGAATCCTTCAAGGAGAGAAACTAAACATTCTTAATTCAGCCCTGGTTTCTTCTGAACTGAATTTTTTTGTTAAAAAACTTGCTTAATTCTTCTGAACTGCAAAACAAACATTACATGTTTACCCTACCTGTCATAAACCCAACAGTATAAACATACTTCTATTAAGACCATTCTGAAAATGATTGCTGCACATACATTATACATCTTCGGTGACACCAACCCCAAATTTTCTTCAATGAGAGAGGGACACAATATACGCACATACACTTAATGTGCTTACAAAGAAAGTGAAGGGAGGGTTTCTGCTACAGGCATAAATGTTTACAGTCTTTTTTTTTAAAGGAGTCTTTGAGTTGCAAAAATAAATAATCCTGAGTTCAGATATTTAGCTGTTGTCTTATTTCCTCCATAATAGCGAAACTCCAGTGTATCCACAGTTTTCAGTAAGTCATTGTTCCAAGATGCCTCTCATCAGCTAGTTTCTGTATTTAAGGGAAATTGAGAGAAAAAAGAGCCTCCAGTCTCCTTGCTGTTATGAGTCCATGTTGCTCTGTTCACTTTTTACTTAAAAGTTGATGGTGATCTACAGTTTATTTGTGGAATGGCATCTGCCATTTTCCATTTTAAGCTGGATAATTGTAAGCAACCTTCATCCCTCAATATGTGCAATTGTGAGCAAAACAACAGTTCTAAATTTCTTGATGACTCGCTGAGTTTCAGTCCCTCTTGATTCAAATGTCAATACTGAGGCAACATAAGGGTGGCTGCAAAATAATTCTTCATTGTCACCTTCACAGCACACTAATGTTCAAACCTAGACTGGTACATGAGTGTGCAATCCCGCTGGCACCTCCAGTAGAGTAGAAACGGGCTTTTTAACCCCTGTTCTTGTCTATTCTTCAAAGGGAAGAATATAAAATGAGCTTGCGGTTTGGGACATAGGCTGTAAGGCAATTTGCTGTTAAGAAGGTTTTCATCAGTCTGTCATTATCTTTTGTAGTCATGAAATCACAGTCCAGTACACCTCCCACTACCTTTGTTGTTTGATGTTCTCTTCACATCCATATGTATGATATTCATCAGTCCCACATAGAATTTTTGCCAGTCAACTACTGACTTTATATCCTCAGTCATTTTGTCTCTGTAGCAGTCCTCTATTTTAAAAAAAAACACATTTTGGAATTATATGGGTATTTTTAGCACGTGTTTTGGGTTTCCGACCTGTCATCTTAATGATATCGATATGCATTTGTTGCTCCTGTTCCTTACAAAGAGAAATCTCCACACCATGTTGCTTTTGAAAGCCACGTAATATCTCCTAGATGATAATTTGGAGATATTGTAATATTTTCTGGAATGCAAAGAAAAGTAAGGTGGAGGGGTGTCTGCTCCTCAAAAGGTTAGTGTAGAATAAACAAGCCAAATGGCCTCTTTACACACTGTAGGGATTCTATAATTGTGTTGAACTATTTTTACATATTTTGGAAATGCTGTATAATTTGCTGAGAGATTTTGTAATTTTGACCTTACAATGAGATTTGTTGTTGAACTAGGAATGAAACAAGTCAATACAGGAATCTGGATCAGTAATATGATTCTTCCAAAAAAGTGATTGCATCATCCTGCACATTATCAGATTGGCACGTCACTACCATACCCCACTTCTCCAGCTTGATAGTAATCTGGTAGTGTCGAGGTAGGAAAGCGGCCCAAAGAACTTAGCACTTCGGCAAATGAGATGCCATCAAGCTGAAAGCTGTATCTGCTAAATCATAATGATTTCTAGTATTTGAAAGGCACACTTGAAGCAATTACATGTTTTGTTATGACCTGTCTAAAGACTGAATTGGATGTGGTCCTGACGCTCCTACAACCATCATTCCTAGCTAGTGTTCTACATCCAGGTTTATGTCCAGAGATTGCCATATACTTTCTCAATCATCTTTACAAGATCCTCTCTTGTTGTCCTTTCTCCAAATATAAGAACACAATGTCTAATTGTCCTAGTATTTGTGTTTAGTTAGTCAAACTGTAGAAGGTTCCTTCTGAGAGCTGTCTACGTCATTGTTATTGTCTCTGTCATCTCCCACTACTCTTACTGTCTGACACACTTGTTACTCCTTATCCATTTCCCTATGATAGTAGCTTTTCAATATGTTTACGTGATGTAACCTATTGTTCTTCCTGTGACCAGGAGTATTTATCAGATATGTCACTTTACAAATCCACTTAATTACCTGGTATGGGCCACTGAATTTTGCTTTCAGAGAGTCACCTTGTAAAGGTAACAATACCAAAACTTCATCTCCCACTTGAAACATGCTAGTTGCTAAATCCTTATTTGTCCGTGTTATCATTTTCACTTGTGAAACTTTCAAATGTTCTTGTGCTACCTTATTCACTTCTGAGAGTCTTTCTAGAAACACTGACATGCAATCCATCATCGAGGATTCATCTTTTTGGTTCAGTGACTCTCCCTAATCAATCTTAATGGACCTCTAATCTCATGACCGTAAATCAATTCAGATGGAATAAACATAGTAGATTCACTTGGAATCTGTGCTAGACAACAGTAAGAAATCAAATCCTTTGTCCCGGTCTTTTGGGTTGTAAGGATCGTGGGTTTTTTTTGAGTTACCTTTTTTTAAAAAAAAAGACAAGTGGACTGAAAAGAAAAAGCGCTGTTTTTAACTGTTCGAAAGGGTGGCTGTATGTCTTTAAAAGCAAGTAACCTGACATCCATTACAAGAATCGTTTAAACAACGGTTTGAACAAGCAGCAATTGAAGTTTGGATTATAGACGATTTGGAGCTGAGGGGGTGTACGGTTGGTTGGCAGCAAGAAATTAATTGGTCTTTGGACTAGTGACCAGTTAGTGATGACCAAGACCTTTTTGTCTGTCAACAACTGTGTGATTAGCCTGGAGCTGAGGACAAGTTTCAGAGACAATGAAGAGTTCAGTTTCTCCTGAGCTCGAGAGTGGCCTCTCTGTTCCCTGCAGTCAAAACTCACTGTTAACTTGGAGAAAACCAGTTTATCTGGCCTGCAACAGTTGTTGCAAGCCATGACTTTTAACTGATACATCAGAGATTTTCTGTGTGTGATCCGGCCACCTTGTGTCTGTTGTCAACCAGTGGAAACCTCCGGAGGTAGACAACTGAAGAGATAAGCAAGAGCATAAAACTAAAAGAAAGAGCTTACAAAGGTGCAAGAACAGCACAGATCCTACTGAATGGGAAAGACACAAAGACCAGCAAAGGGCCTCAAAGCAGCTTGTAAGAGCTGCTAAAATTAGGATTATGAACAGAAACTTGCCAGGGACAATAAAGTCAATGAGTAGAACATTTACAGTAATGTTAAGGGCAAGTGGGAGGTCAGGAGCACTGTAGGCCCCGTAAGACTGAAAGTCGGAATGTTGCCAATGAGTATGGGGAAATGACAGACATATTGAATAGTTAGTTTGCCTCTGTTTTTTATAGTAGGAAAGGAAGGTTGCTTCCAGGAAATCCCAAGAAAATTAATAGTGGACCTGGAATGGCGACTGAATAAAATTAGTGTAAATAGAACATTGGTAATGAAGAAATTAATGGAATTAAAGAATGACAAATCCCTGGGACCTGGTGGTTTCCATCCGAGAATGCTAAAGGAAATAGGGGAGCACATCGGCGATGTCCCTCCTATAATCTGAGTTCCCTAGATTTAGAAGACGTCCCTCTGGATTGAAAAATTGCAAATTTCACTCCACTTCTTAAGGGCGAAAGAGGAAATCCAGGGAATTACAGAATAGTTCACCTAACATTGGTGGTGAGGAAGTTTTTGGAATGTATAATCAGACAGAGCCAACATGGATTCATGACAGGTAGGTCATGCCTGACAAGCCTGTCTGAATTTCTTGAAGAGTTGACTAAGGTCGTGGACAGAGAAATATCTATAAAGTTGTTTATATGGACTTCCAGAAGGCATTTGATAAAGTCCCACGTAAAAAGCTGTTAACTAAGGTAGAAACCCATGGAACTGAGGGCAAATTACTGACATGGCTCGAAATTTGGTTGAGTGACAGGCAAAGTAAAGTAAGAATAATGGGTATGTACTCAATTTGGCAGGATCTGACCAGTGGTGTCCCACAAAGATCTATGTTAAGGTCTCAATTATTCACATTATTTATTAATAACTTGGGTAAAGGCATAGAAAGTCATATATCCAAATTGCTGATGACACAAAGTTAGGTGTCATTATAGACAGTACAGATAATGGCATAAAATTATTAAACAATATTGATAGATTAAATGGGTAAAACTGTGGCAGATGGAATTCAATGTAAGCAGGTATGAGGTGATCCATTTTGCATCAAGGAAGGATAGAGCAGGGTACTTTCTAGATGGTATGAAAGTAAATATGGTAGATGTATAAAGAGACTTGTTTGGGGTGGGTGTTGGGGTTCGGGTACACAGATCTATAAAATGGCACAAACAGGTGCAGAAAATAATCAAGGAAGCTAATGGGATGCTGGCCTTTATATCTAAAGGACTGGAGTATAAGGATGTAGAAGTTATGCTGCAGTGATACAAATCTCTTGTTCGACCCCACTTGGAGTTCTGTGAGCAGATCTGGGTACCACACTTTGGGAAGGATATATGGGCTTTGGAGGGAATACAAAATAGGTTTGCAAGAATGATACCTGGACTTCAGTAATGAGGAGACATTTTACAAATTATGCCTCTTTTCTCTAGAATTTAGAAGGTTAAGGGGTGATCTAATAGGAGTCTTCAAGATATTAACACAAAAAGGCAAGGTAGAAAAAGATAAATATTTTCATTGGTAGGGACTCTAGAACTAGGGAACATAATCTGAGAATTAAGCCCAAACCATTCAGAAGAGATGTTAGGAAACTCTTCTACCCACAAAGCGGGGAGGGGTGGTTGGGTAGATGTCTGGAATTGTCTTCCACAAACAGCAGTGGATGCAGGCTAAGTTGATAATTTAAAATCTGAGATAGATAAATTTTTGTTAAGCAAAGGTATTAACGGAAATGGGACAAAGGCAGGTATATGGAGTTAGGTCACAGATCGGCCATGATCCCATTGTGTGGTGAAGATGCAACTTTCACTCCTGCTAAATCAACTCCGTCCACATATTATTTCCTACATACGCTGACCACCACCATTCCAGACACAAGTCCCACTTCAGTTGATGCAATGGAGCCAGGATATAGTCTTCACCTATCTCAGTTACTTTGGCTTTCATTGAACTCTCTGCAGAGAAAACTAAATCCTCCTCCAGCAAGAAATTTTGTGCAGTACTTGTATCACTTACTGTGGCTATGGACTTGAATATGTCCTTTGAAGAAAACAGAGTTCTCTTTCCCTTAATCAAAAAACTTCCATATTTCTCATCTACCTTACATACTTCTGCACTCACAACAGTGTTTACATCTGGTCTTAGTTGTACTTAAAGCTACAATCTGATCCATGTCCTTTTCCTTTCCAGTTTCCTATTTGGAAGCATTCTTACAAGCTCCAGCAAGTCTCATGGGTTTTCCCTCTCAACCTCCAGCATTCTAAATGAACATGTCCCACCTTGTTACAATGTAAAAACCATCGCTTCTGACTTTCACCTCGACCCTTGGAGCTTTCCCTTCTGATCTGAGGAAGAGGCTTAGGAGCATTCCCATTATCCATTCTTTACTCTGGCTACTTGTCTTTCTTTCTTTGTCCCATTTTCTACCCTTTTTGAAAGTATGAGGCTAATGGAAAAAATATTTACTTTTATGGATTAACTAATAATCATCGGCCATTATTGCAGGTTGTCTAGCTATTGCAGTTTTTTGGTCCTCAACACGGTTTCTGTTTACAGAAGGTAATGAATTTTTAAATCTCTCAAAGAGAATAATCTCTGTCAACGCTTCATAAGTGATTTCAGCTTCTATCCACCTGTCAGAATTACTTTGTTTAACCCCATGGAATTCAGGATAGATTTGCTTTGATTATTTTCTTAAATTCTGGAACTTTTGCCTGTATGCCTCAGACACTAACTCTCACCCAATTTTGTTTTTATATAACATAATCCCAAAATGCCGCCTCTGAAATATAAATTTCCTGTGCTTTACCCAACAACTTACTGTACATGAACAACGCCCAGTCATTTTTTTCCTGAATTCATTTTTCTCACTTTGGTGTTTGTAGAAGGTACAGGGTGGCTAGTTCAGACTTTTATAAAAGTCTCTGGCTTGCTGTTTGAGAGACAGCTTACAGTAACTGCCAAAGGAAAAATCAACTGACTTTCTTCTGGCTTAAGGTTAACTGCAGAGAAAAGAGATAGTTCCTGCTCCTACAGAGGTCTGATGGTTTCTAACCAAACATTCACACCCACATGGGCAGCATGGTGACCCAGTGATTAGCACTGCTGGCTTACAGTGCCAACATCCAGGCTCAATCCCAGCCTTGGGTGACTGTCTGTGTGCAGTTTATACATTCCCCCTGTGATTGTGTGAGTTCATGCCGGGTGCTTCAGTTTCTTCCTACAGTCCAAAAATGTGCAACTTAGATGGATTAGCCATGCTAAATCGCCCCGTAGTGTCCAGGGATATACAGCCTAGGTGGGTTAGCCATGGCAATTACGGGGATAGGGTAGGGGGTTGGTTTTGGGTGAGATACTCTCCAGAGCATTGGTGCAGACTCAACAGACCGAATGGCCTATGTCCGCACTATAGGGATTCTGTGATTCTGCACACTGTTAAGCTTCTGAGAGTCAATCATATAGGTGTTGGCAAGTGGAAGTCCTTTATCACTGGTCTCCGAAGTGGTGATCAGTTGTCAATCAGCTTATTGTTGCCAGCTGAATCTCCATTTGTACACACCCATTGGCTCCAGCTCGTCCGCAAAGTAGACTGTTCACCCAGCTTCAACCAGCCCCACTGATTAAACAAACAGTAGTCTAAACAGCATGTAAAATGAGTATCTGGCAAATTTCTCTTTGTTTTAAAATACAGTCATTCTTTCCACAATCTTGATTTTTAAATGAGCCCTTTTCCGATTTTCAGTCTACAGTCAAAATACTGAAAAATAAAAATTATAGTCTTTACATGATTAGTCAAAAAAAATTGGCACTTTTTAAGCAAGTCAATTTATAGCTTCAAGATCCTTTCCAAGAGCAACATCTTCATTACTCTGAAGTTTCTTTCTCCTTCCAATATTTTAATGTACGCTTGCAGTTCCAAAATAGCAGCATTTGCCAGACCCAAATTATTTTGGTTTACTTAGACTGTCTCTCTTTGTTTGTTCATTCGCCTGGAATTCTATTGCTGTATTCTATTCTTACTCCTATCACTTAGCATCTGCAGACAAACTCAAAGCTGACAGTCAGTTTGTTTGCATTTGACATCAATCAGATTTGGTCCATCTAGCATGTTACTGTCTCTTTCATGTTAAAAGTTTGAACCTTTGACTTTCTGGACATATCTTTTGTCAGGAAAGAAATCTTTCTAGAGCAGGATTATATTTTGTTCCTGTTTCTTTAAGTACATTGTCTATTCCAATAAATTTGCCCCCATCCCAGGAGATGGCAGCAGCTTACTCCCCATGAGGTCTCTTCCTTATATGAAATCAACATTGTTAATTGATTGTGCCAACACTATCCCTCCAAGAACTTACGCATTGACTAAAGAAACACAGTTTTAAATTTACTCTACCCAGTGGAACAGCTAAACAATTCTTATCAATTCCGTGGTTGGCTCACTTGCCGAGCTGGTTCGTTGCTCCGCAGAAGTTTCATTACCCTTCTGGGTAACATTATCAGTGCAGTTGTATTTTTCCGCCTGGTAGTTAAACTCTGGGATGCGTTGGAGTTGATTACCTCATTTCCGGGTTTTCTTTGCAGTGGTGTCTATGTAGGGTTTAACTCTGTGTTTATTGATGGCCTTCTTGGTGGAGAACCAGACCTCTAGCAATTCCCATGCTTGTCTCTGTTTGGCTTGTCCTAAGATCCTGACGTTGTCCCAATCAAACTGGTGGTCCTCCAGTACGGAGACGAGTGAGTATTTGTTGTGTCTTTTTGTTGCCAGTTGGTGTTCATGTATTCTTTTTTGAATCACAGAATTCCTACAGTGTGGAAACAGGCCCTTCAGCCCAACAAGTCCACACTGAACCTCAGAGCATCCCACCCAGACCCATCCCCCTATAACCCACCTAATCTACACCTCTCTGAACACTGCGGGCAATTTAGCATGGCCGATCAACCTAACCTGCACATCTTTGGACTGTGGGAGGAAACCGGAGCACCCGGAAGAAACCCACGCAGACATGGGGAAAATGTGCAAACTCCACATAGACCACACCATTCCATTTGTGGGTGCTGGGTGGTTACTGTTGAAATTTGGGACTTGATCTGTGTGTGTGGCCTTCCTGTTTCTTTGGTCAGAAATCCCCTGTTGGCCCTGCATTCTACCGTTATGTCCAGGAATGGGAGGTGTTTTTTCTTCTCTGGTGAATTTGATGGCGGTGAAAATGTTGTTTATAAGTTGGTGTGTTTCTTCTAGTTTAGTTCGTTTGATGATGATGAATGTGTCGTCCACTATCGGATCCATAGTTTGGGTTGGATCTGTAGAAGGGTCACGCTTTCAAGTCTCTGCATCACTGCTTCTGCTATTAGTCCAGAGATGGATGACCCCATAATTGTCCCGTTGATTTATTTGTAGATCTAGCCATTAAAGGTAAAGTCAGTCATGAGACATAGGTCCAGTAATTTCAGCATGTTCTCTGTGGAGATAACAGAGTCCAGTTCCTTCAGTTGTGTGGCTAGTGTTTCTCTTGCTAGTGGTATGTTGATCGATGTGAATAGGGCGGAAATGTCAAAGGATACCATGGTCTCGTCCATGTCTTTTCTTATGTCTTTGAGTGTTTTGAGGAACTCCTGGGCTGAATGGATGAAGTAGGTTGAGTTGTTGACAAGGTGCTTTAGTCTTCGTTGTAATTCCTTGGCTGACCTGTGTGTCGGTATGCCTGAGAGAGAGAGACAATGGGTCTGAGGAGTACTTCCTTTGTGTATCTTTGGGGGAACTGTAGAATCGAGGGGGTGTTTGTCCCTTCAGGTTTCATTTTTAGGTAGTCTGCTTTGTTGATAATCTTATCAATTAATCTTAATGATATTTTATTTATTCAAATTCGCTAGAGAGAAGTGAACATTTGTTGCTAACATCAAGCCAAACCAGTATCCCTAAAGCCCACAATCTTTTACAGTCCTTTATCAAATTGGGTTACTTTACTGTCAAAGATAAGATCGTCATAATTTTTTCACACTGATGTGCATACATTGAAAATTCATTACATGGTGTAGATTTGTCACCCATTTCATATACTGGTACAGTATTTCCTGAAAAAAAACACTAAACACATTTAGTAAAGCTTAGATTTACCTCTGTCTCTGGTTTTAACTTTCACCCAGTATTCTACTGTTATGTGTCCTGTTTTATGGTAACAAAACAACTTGACTTTTTCAAATCATTCCTATGTTCTCTACTGGCTAGAGAAACATTAGTTTTTTTTCATTTCTGTCATCTTATCGTTTCACTTCTCTCCAGCACCTTTTGTGGTTTTGTGAGCAATGGTTTGCTGCCACCTAGATGTTCTAGGCTAAATTGTTCTAGGCTAAAAAAAATCAGCTAAAACAACTATTTCTTCAATATTAGAAACTTTATGGTGGTGGATATCGATTTTTAAAATAATGCTGATTTCCGATTCCCTCATTGACAACGCCCCTTGAAGGTTTTCAAAATCCCAGTTCACCTTTGTGGACCTAACCCATCAATCAGAGATCAAAAGTTCAATGTAGAGATGGTCATTGCAACAACATAGAGTGGAGTTGTGCATCATGACCATGCAGAAATCTCATGCAAATGACTTCACGGGAATTGCATGGGAAGTTAGAAGTTGGAATTTCCTTGGAGTAAGTAACTGTCATCTGGAACATCCCAAACTCTGTTTTGGTCAGTCACAGTGTTGTCATAGTCAGTCAAGAGGCTCATCCAATTCCAGTCTGGAGGGTTCACCACCATCAGTCAGGTGCTTGGTCCTTCCAGAGTTCAGGGATTAGCGTCCCTGCAGTCTACGACTGGGGCATGGTCAAATGCGGTGAAAACATTGGTTTAGGGTTGTGGGTCAGTTTTTCCTCCACTGAGACAAAAGAAGGGATTGAGTATGATGGACATGGATACAAGAGCAGTTAGTTGTGATGCGCGGACAGGAGAAGTGATGAGGTTGCCCCAGTGAGTGAATGGGAAACAGGAAGGGTTCATGTTTGGGAGAACTAGGTGAGACCCACTGACAAGCCACACTGAAAGCGATAATGAGAGTTGTATTCCATGAACCTTGGTAAGGGGCATGTACTTGACTGACTGAGTGTGAGGTCACAGAGAGAAGGTCCTTGTAGAGCGCAAAAGATCATTGACCTTCCTGCACTCTTCACCTGGGATGCAGCATCAACTTGGCCCACTATTTGGGTTCAGATTGCCTTTGTCTGGTGCACTGCTGCCTGAGGCAGCCCAATGGGAAAAGGACTGCTCTCCTCTTCTCCACCCTGTCCACCAAAACTCCTCTCTCATGAAACAGTGAGAGAGCTGTCCAGCACCAGAGTGTGATGGCCTGTTCCTGGCTTGCAGCATGTGAAATGGTATATGGCTTAACCTTAAATATGACACCAGTGGCATGATTACCACAAGTCCCAGCAGCGGTGAGTATCTTCACCTCTCAGACCAGGTGATTCCTTGAGAAAGATGTGCTAGAGCCTGGCAGCAGAATTAACAAGGTAAGGAATGGAAGATTGTGTGAGAAAGGTCACTCCAAGCCACGCAGTCTAGGTGTTGTGAATTTCACTTGGCAAAACATTTTAATGGAAAATTGGAAAATTCCACCCGAGACAGTCAAGTTTCTGAACCTACAACTTTCTGACTAAGAGACAAGAGTGTTACTGGTGAATAACAGCTTAATTGATTTACAGCGGCTGCTGAAATTATAGAACATGCCAGATACACTAACCATTTTGAAGGAGCATTGCGTCTAAGTGGAAGATTGATAACTGATTTTTTTAATCCTGTATTTTACTCCTGTGATGTCTTGTGTCCCAATATCCTGAAACTGAAGTATTGTTGTTGTTGATGTATGTTACGCACATAACAAACAGCCAAGTTTAGCAGACAGATTGGGTGTGCAGACATTTTAGTACAATATTTCAACCAATAACATTTTGGTAGTATATATTTCTTACAAGAAAAGCTTCTTTACCCACAGACTGCTTAGAATGCGGACCTTGCTACCCCAAGGAATGACTAAAGCCCTTTGTATCTCAGGGGAACCCAGAGAAGAGAGGAAAGAATAGAATGAAGGGCTATTAATTTGGGTCTTTATAGCATCCTCAATTTTAATCGCCTTAATAGTAACTGTACCTTTAGCTTTCAAGGCCCTAGTCTCTGGAATTCCTCCCCTCCTCCTCTCGACCTCCCTTTCCTCCAGTAAAATGCTTCTGAAAACACAACATTGACCGAGGTTTCTGGTTAGCGTCCCAACTACCTCCTTATGCAGTTCAGAATCCAAAAATATCATCTGATAATTTGAAGGATAAACTCCTATATTTAAAGACCCTATATGAATGAACATAAGAAGATAAGAACTAGGAGCAGGAGTAGGCCGTCTGGCCTTTCGAGCCTGCTCCGCCATTCGATAAGATCATGGCTGATCTTTTTGTGGACTCAGATCCACTTACCTGTGCTCTCACTGTATCCGTTAAGTCCTTTTTTGTTCAAAAAAAAATCTACCTTAGCTTCAAAAACGTTTACTGAAGTACCATCAACTACTTCACTGGGCAAGGAATTCCATAGATTAACAGCCCTCTGGGTGAAGAAGTTCCTCCTCAATTCAGTCCTAAATCTGCTCCCTCTAATCTTGAGGCTATGCCCTCTTGTCCTAGCTTCACCTGCCAATGGAAACATCCTCTGTACTTCTGTTATCTATTCCCTTCATAATTTTATATGTTTCTATAAGATCCCCCCTCAATCTTCTGAATTCCAATGAATGTAATCCCAATCTACTCAGTCTCTCCTCATAAGCCAACCTCCTCAACTCCGGAATCAACCTAGTGAACCTCCTCTGCACCCCTTCCAGTGCCAGTACATCCTTTCTCAAGTAAGGAGACCAAAACTGCACACAGTACTCCAGGTGTGGTCTCACCAGCACCTTGTACAGCTGCAACATAACCTCTCTGCTTTTAAACTCAATCCCTTGAGCAATGAAGGACAAAATTCCATTTGCCTTCCTAATTACTTGTTGTACCTGCAGACCAACCTTCTGTGATTCATGCACAAGGACACCCAGGTCCCTCTGCATAGCAGCATGCTGCAACTTTTTACCATTCAAGTAATAATCCTTTTTACTATTACTCCTACCAAAATGTATGACTTCGCATTTATTTACATTGTATTCCATCTGCCAGACCTTTGCCCACTCACTCAATGTATCTATGTTCCTCTGCAAGGTTTCACAGTCCTCTGCACACTTTGCTCTGCCACTCATCTTAGTGTCATCTGCAAACTTTGACACCCTGCACGTGGTTCCCAACTCCAAATCATCAATATAAATTGTAAATAATTGCGGTCCCAACACCAATCCCTGAGGCACCCCACTAGTCACTGATTGCCAGGCAGAACAGCCATTTATCCCCACTCTTTGCTTCTTGTTAGTCAACCAATCCTCCATCCGTGCTAATACTTTACCCCTAACGCCATGCATCTTATCTTATGCAGCAGCCTCTTGTGCGGCGCCTTGTCAAAGGCCTTTTGGAAATCCAGGTACACCACATCCACTGGGTCCCCATTGCCCACCTTGCTCGTAATGTCTTCATAGAATTTCAAAAGTATGTAGCTGGTTATTATTGGCAGGCGGGTGGAAGATCAGGTGGAGCATAAATGCATTTGCACTGAATGCCCTATTTCTCCGCTGTGAATTCTATATAAGTATATCTCGGAGAGACAGAGAACTACAAAAACAGTTTTGGAACAAAGATTGTAAGATACCTTGGTTGTATTTTGCATTATTCTGCTGTCTTACACCTTTAAAGTCAAGTTTGTAATTGTTACAACTCTGACTTTAATTGTTAGGAGAGAGAGTGCTTGCTGGATTTGCAGCTTTGTGCCTGTTTGTACAGAATGTTTATTGTGCAGTAGGTGTGGAGCCTTACCGCGCCTCCGGGTTGGGAGGTGAGCTTGTTGCTGTCAGGGTGCCAATTTTCAGCCATAAATTGCTGATGGCAACAGCTGATTTTGGTGGAGAGAGGAACTTGGGTGGAAATGACATCGTCGCCAGGAAAGGAAGGGTGTTCTGAAAAGGGAAGGGCAAGCTATCCAAACGTGTGCAGAAAGAGGCATTAGTTTCCGGTAGGAAAGATTACAGTTTGAAAAAGTGAGGAGAGCCACTGTTATCCTGGATTGTTGATTACCTGGACTTGTTTCAACAGTTGGGAATTAAACCCTCTTCAGTACCAAGTATTATTTCTGTGGGTTGGATTTCTAACTAAGACTGAAGGGACTGCAGGTGCTCAAACGACATGCTGACAATCTGAGGAACATTAACACTATAAGAGCAAGAGGTCTGCCATTGTTGATATCACATGGTAAGTTTAATCCAAGTGATAAACCGATGAATATGACTGACTGCATATCTCCCAAGCACTAAAGTATTAAAACGCCAGGGGTTTACTTTTTGTGTTGTTCATGTTGCCATCACGTATTTTCTTCTATTTAATTGATTTATGGTTTTTATTAGTTACTAATTTCGGCTGCCTTTTCAGCAGTACAACTATTTATGTTTGAATTTGGCCTTTAATGTGATAATACATTCAAGGGAGCTTCACAGGAACATCACAATATAAAACATGACATGAGCCACATACAGAGATGATAGATCAGATGATCAAAACTGGCAGTTCAGAGCTGAAGTGGTTCTGCCTGTTTATTCAGGTAGAGACTGAAACAATGAGGCTGAGATTTGGTGCATAGCCAGGTCTGCCATTCTGTGGGTGGATACTTTTCAAAAGTTGGTTTTTGATTCTTCAAATATGTCAAGATAAAACAAAAAAAGCATTAGATTCTTAAATTAGAGAAATGTGCCAATTCCTGGCTGATGCTTCTTGATATCTGTTCCTTTAAATCCAGTCACAGTACAAAAGGACTTGACTACAGTTTTAAATTTTTGCACTTTTACTACAAAATTAATAAATACTTTAATGTACAGTCAAAGCAACAGTGTAATTGATTCAGTTGTTTCACAAATATCCAAAGAATGAAGGATCCTGCCTGAATCTCAGGTTTGTTTGCTAATCTTGAGGCAGAATCTTCATTATCCCCATGTAGCTTCTCTTCCATAATTTACTACCACTAATCCCCTTTGTCTGCCCACCTCTATTTTATCTCCACCTCCCCCCGCCACGACAGTCATCAGCTTCAATACCGCCTTTTCATAACTGCAATCAGTTCTGAAGAAGGATCAGTGGACTTGACACATTAACACTGTTTTCTCATCATTGACGCTGCCAGACCAACTGAGTTTCTCCAGAAATTTGAGTTTATTTTTGCTTGTTTCAGACCTCTAGCGCGTGCAGTTCTTTGTTTTAGTGTTAAGGAAGCATCAAGTCATGGCGGAGGAGGGGGAGAGAGAGAGAAAATGTCAGTTTCAGGAAAAGAGTTTCAATGAATGAAGTTGAGACAACGGGTAAGAAATGGAAGTTAAACATCCTTTTTAAGAAGCTGCTCCATTTTTGTTCAATCTGCTTTCACCATATGCTTGGGGTACACATTCCAGACGATCACAACTTCGCCGTTTGAAAGGAGCTTATTTTATCTCCACTTCAACTCCAAAACTATTTTGCTTACTATCTTCAATCTGGATCCTTTAGTTACCGGCAGTACTGCCAGTGGAAAGCGAGTAAATGAGGGGGAATCGGTCAAAACTGCTCGTCACACTATCCGTTCCTCCAGTTTCTCTATGTCACCGTTCGATAATGCAAGAAGTGTTTGTGGGTTGGGGGGGGGGGAGGAAAGAGTGTTAACGTTTAAGTGAAGGGGAGAGCTTTCCTACGGCCAAAGTTCACGGGCCTCGACTATGCAGCCTGGCTCAGAGCTGCAACTTTCTTTTTGTTAAGCTGTTGATTTAAGTATGTTGCGTGAATACTTGAGCCAAGCAGATGCAGCACTTTGCACACACTGCGATTGTTCTCCGTTAGCATCTGACATCAGAGCAGCTTTTGTAGGGAAGTGTTGATATGGTTGGTTGGGTGGGGAGGGAAGGGTGGGAAATGTGGGAGAGAGTCATGTGAAGAAGGAAGAGCTCACTTTGTCAGGAGGGGGGAGAGGCGGCTATCTCCCGATCTGCACAACACTCGGGGGGGGGGGACGGACCCTGTTGCGTTTCTTGTCCGTCGAGGAGGATCAGTTTCGCTCCATCGAATTCGTTCGTCTTGCAGTACCGTTGGCCGTTCCAACACAACCTTCCGCCCCCCACCCCCTGTTCACGCCCCTTCCTCGCCTTGACCAACTGCGGAAAAGTTTTGTTTTCGGTCGGAGTTGGACTCTCCCAGACATCTGGTCAAGCGCTGAGGAAACTTTTTGAGGAGTTTGGGGGGGTGGGGGATTTGCCGGAGAAGTGACAAGCGGCGAGGTGTCTCTCATTTTCTCCCTTCCTTCTGTCCGTCTGACTCTTCCCCCCAACCCCTCCCCGGCTCGGCGGAGAGGCCGAGAGGAGAGAGTTGGAAGGGGAGGTGGGTTGGGGGGGAGGGAGAGCCGGTGTGGGACTGTGGCCGGGGTATGAGGAGTGCATTGCCCGCTGAGATCCTCGGGGGGTTGGGAAGAAATCTTGCTGAGCGGGTCGAGTCTACTTTCTCCCCTCCTTGCCATTCCCTTTTGAGGCCATTTGTCGTCTGCTGCAGTGATTGATAGCCGGGTCTCAGAACTTCACCAGCGACTCGTATGATCCGGTCCGAGGGGCATAGCCCGGTGGTAAGCTGCTGTCGATTGGAGGACTTTGCGGAGCAGTGCAATGGATGAAGACCCCGATACTCCCCATGAGTGTCCGCCCCCCTTGGCCGACCTGCCCGAAGCATTCTGCACCCTCTGGAGTGATATGATGGGGATGTTGGTGAGTTGGGGGAGGGGGATGTGGGTGGTGTCATTCAGGAAGGTTCAATTGTTCAGCGGTTTCCTTCTGGGGGAATAAGCAAACCAAAGGAAATTTGGTCCGGAAGAGCAGATGTTGAGGAGAATCTCCAAGCGAATCTCCAGCAGTTACTTCAGAGCATTTTCCAACTCACTTGTTTTTGCATCTCAGTTCTTTCTCGGATTTAATTGCTTCACTGTTTCGTTTGATCTGGTCCATATCCTGCGCTAGCGAACACACTCTCAAGTTGCATGTTCAGGTATTAGACACGGACTAGAGGTTTGGGGGCAGAGGTAGTCACCTTTCTGACAACTGTGGCTGTCAATCGGTTAATCTCAACATTCTAATGTACTTTAACTTTTGGTCAGTGAAGGGATACTCGGGTATTTCCGTCTTGTCAGTTCGGGAGCCTGATGCACCTGGGTCAGCTCGAGTGCTCATAGACATCTGACCACTGGAGCTAGCGGCAGATTCGTACCAGATATCTGGCGCATCGTTAGCAATCATCTACGCAACTGTATTCAGATATTTGATGCACAGTCACTAGTTATAATTTTAGACATGTTCAGCTGTTTGATTTATCCTTGGTAATGGCCAGTTTAAGACTGTGTTTAGGTATCTGATGTACTTGTTGCCATTAAGAGAATCTCGTGAACTTGCTCAAACTATCCATTCGTAAAAGCATTGTTTTCATGTACCTGATATATTGGCAATGCTTAGGTTGTGTGTTCAGGTATTTGATGTACTATTAATAATTCCAGGTTTGAGTGTGTCAGCCTGATGTTATATTGGTACTGGCCAGTTTGAACCTCTACAGGTATCTGTACTAGTATAAATGGTCAAGTTAAGAGTGTAGCTAACTGACACATTAATAGTTGTTGGTTTGACAGCCATCTGATGTATCACTACTACTAGGGTTAGTTGAACAGTGCTCAGGTATCTGAGAAGGTACTAGTAATGATCAGTTGGAGGGTGTTCTGGTAATTGACACACTTAATAATGGTCACTTGGTGCATCTGTTATCTGTGTTACAGTGTTAACAATGGTCAGTTAATTTATGTCATTGACTTGTTGGTACTGATAGTCATTTTGAAAAAGTCCAAATATTTGACATGCTTTAACAATGGTCAGTTTGAGAGTCTTTAGTCATTTGTCGTGTTACTACCAAAGGTTGGTATCTCATTTTTGGTTACTTATGGTCATCTTGCAGGGTGTGAGGTCTCTGATGAGATATTACATGAGGTTAGTTTCCATGTGTCCACTTAAGTGATGCAGTTTTACTTGTGGCAGATCCAAGTGTTCATATCCAATGGAATTTTACTACAGTCTAATTTAATCATGCTTGGGGTATCTCTAAGCTTTCAGATGCATGGTTAGCGACAGTCTCTTGTATTATCTAGTTAGTGATGGTCAGCTCATGTGTCAGGTATTTGACTTCCGTATTGAGCAGCTGAGCATGTTCAGATATCTGATGCTCTTTTTTTCAACTTGGGACTGTCCAGATAGTTTGAACAAGTTCACATATCTGAGACTCTCTTGCTCAAAGGTAAACTCGAAAAGTGTACAGGTATTTGACACACTGTTACCACCATCTTTGAGAGCTCTGGTGTCTCTTACACTGCTCACAACTATCTGTGTGTTCGGCTTTCACAGTGTTGTTCATGATCATTTTGAATGTTGGAGAAGTTGATCCACTGTAACTAATGGTCAGCTTGAGAATATCTAGGGTCAGTTGAAGGTTTAAAGTTCTGTTGCTAATGGTCAATTCAGGAGCACTTAGGTATGTGATGAACTTTTCCAGTGGTCAGCTGAAATAAGTTCAGGTAGTTCACACAGTTACAAAAGGTTATTTTGAACACATTCAGGTATCTGATGCACTTGCACACCAGTCTGTCTTACTCTTTCAAATACCTGAACACATTGTTTGTAATGATCAGTCCCGTGTGGTTAGTTTTCTGGTACATTGTTGCAAATGGTCATTTTCAGTATGTTCAGGTAAGTGACACTCAAACTTAGTAACAGTTCAAGCATATCCTGGTATTCATCTGTTACTAATGCAAAATCCGGAGTGTGTCAAGTTATCTAATAACTGGCACCAGTGGTCATTGTGTTCTGCAGTGTCGGATGCAGTGTCAGTCCATGCATGTTTACCTACTTGATGTTCAATTATGAATAGTCCAAGTGCATTCACCTATCTGATGAACTGTTAACAATGGTCAGCTGCATGTTCACAAATCTGTTACATTAATACTAATGGTCAGTTAGTGGTCAGGTTTCTGGCATGTTGTTACCAATGATTTATTTGTGCCCATTCAGGTATTTGATGCGTTGTCACTAACAACCAGTTCAAATCTGTTCAGTATTCTGTTGCAACGTTACTCCTGTTCCGGTAGCTATACATATTAATATAGTTCAAGCCATGTCCAAGTAATTGGCACACTTTTGCCAGAAGATAATTCGAGCATGTTCACTTATCTAACACTTTTTTTGGTTAATGTTATTCTGATGTCTCATGTATTATTATTATTAATGGTAAATACCAGTGTGTTCCACTTTCTGATGCAGGGTTGCTAACAGCTAGTTTGAGTATGTTTTGATATTGGATACACTATGGTCACTTCAACTATATTCAGATTGTTGATATTCTGTTGCTTGGTTATTTTGAATGTATTTTGTGAAACTTTATTTGCAAACTTGAATTGGATATCACCTTGCGAAGTGAAATTCTTTTGCATTGACAGTCATTATCTCTTATGCATTTACAAGGAGGGATCAAATTCTGTTTAGTCAACTCTCCAAGATCTTTGACTTCAGACAGATAAATCCAGTTACAGTTGGCCACCAGTTAGTTGCTTGATAATTCACTGGTATCAGTGTTTTTTATCTTAGAAATTAAGTCTCCATTGTGTTCAAGATTGTTCTAAGCCCCACAGAAGTGGTTCACAATGTATAAGTATTTTGTTTGAGCATAAACTTCCAGGAGAGCTTTGTAAAATCTGATCATGTTGCATATCATTTCTATTTCTCTCACATTCCTAAGAAATTCTATAATGCATTATCTATGGTCATGACTTATACATATTCTCGCAAATCAGTATCAAAAGTCCAGACTATAGGCTTCCTCTCTGTGTAGAAAGGTCTAGTCCTTAGGCTGGCCCCTGATATTAAAGGCCTAGCACTTGGGCTTCCTCTAAGTGTAGAAAAGCTCAGTATATAGATTGTGACTTGGTAAATTGTAACATTTTTTATTCTTTACTGTTTAGGGTATGAGGCATAAGAAACAGCCAAGACTGGAAAAGTTTCTTAAATAATTAGTTTTATTGGCACAACAGCTTTACAAATATACATGCTTCCAGTCTTATCTGGGAAGGCAACTCAAAAGCAAAAATGAGATTTTTTTTTCTGGACAACTGAGTGGCTAATTTTTAGATGACGTCTTCTTTGAATTGCTTCTTGTTCTGTCCCTTTGGGATGTCTGTAAAAGTTTTTTGTTTTTATATCCTTTTTTTGTTGCTGCAAAACACTTACTAATGTCTTTGACAGTTTCTTGTAGATTTCCAAGGTCCAGCCAGACAGCTGTCTTATCTTTAAACTTGCTCTAATCTTTCTAAAAGTACAGCAAGTCTCTTGAATAACTTTGTCTCCAACAGTCCAAAATGACAATAGTGTACATGAATTTTATCCAGCTTTCCCAGCGTGTCAGTGGATTTTCATCAAATTTAATAGTTCTATATTCTTTGTTAAATATTTTTAATCAAGTTTTGCTTACATCAAATTAATGTAGGATTTCTGGCCCATCCTTTTTAGTTTTGCTTCAAACCTGACATTAAAAATTTATGTTAAGGAGTCCTAAATTCTTTTCTTCTCCCACAAGTGAGTGGGAGAAGAGGAACTTGCTTTAAACTTGACGATTCTTTGAATCTGAATTGTGCTTATCGCAGATATGGTTCAGGTTTGTTGTTACAAAAAAAAAAGACTGCAGTCACTATGGTATTGACACAAGTCTTTTTCCTTATACAAATGAAGAAAAAAATGTGGCTCTTATAACACCCTGTGTAATAGCATAATGAGTAGATATAATTTTCACCCAAGGATGTGGTTCATAGATTTTTCATGTGGTTTACTAGTTTTGCCATAATCTGAGATTTAGATCTGAGTGGTTTCAAGCAACAAACTTTAATATAAATGATGAATAACTGTATATTTATATACAGGTTTTATACAACTATCCCATATTGAATACCAATCAGTCAACACAATCTGGCCCCTCATGATGTGCCATTCAAGCTGATCAGCTTGCAGTCTTCTGTGGATGGACTTCCAACTGTCTAAGGGACTCGGAATGAAGTTGAGAGTAAAGTGGTTCCATTCTCCCACTGCTTAGCTACCCTTGTCTGCACCAACACATTGCCATGAGCCAGTTGCCTCACACATAACAGATTTTTACACAAGATCATAAACACGTGTGTTATCAGAAGCAGGCCATGCTTTCACCTTAAGACTATTTTATGGCAAGATCGTAGAGAGGTGGAGATGGGGATGAAAGGAGATCTGAGGTGATTGCTTATTTCTTTCCTACATGTTAATAGACCGGCTTAATATTTAATAAACTAAAAAAAAATCCAAATTTTGATCCATTGTGTCAAAGTATTTAGTAATGTAAGAGCAGGACTGTGAAATTCAGCCCTACTAAGCCTGCTCTGTCATTCACTTGGATCATAGCTAATCATCTATCCCAGAAACAGAAAATATTAGAAATACTCAGTAGGTCAGGCAACATTTGTAGAGAGATACAAAGTCAACATTTTAGCTTGATGGGCTTTCGTCATCTGTTCCAGTTCTGATGAAAAATCATTGACCTGAAATGTTAACATTGTATCTGTCTTTAGAAGTTGCCAGGTCCACTGAATGTTTCCTTCAAAGTTTTGAAATTTCATCTTCAGCTTTGTGGCATCGGCAGTATTTTCTTTTATTTATAATTTTACTTAGTGCACTCTGTTACTTCAAATTTACTTAATGCAGTCTTATTTGAAATATCATACCTGTTTTACAATCCCCCCCCCATCCTCAGAAATTTTGTCAGAAATTGCCACAAAGAACTAATAAGTTAAAAATTTGATAATATAATCTTTACTCCTTCTTGTCATCATGCTATCATTTGACAATATTCTTCTGAAGGCTTAAATTTTAATACTACTTGCACTAATGTTTTCCCTGCTCCATAATTTTGCATTGACTTGCATGCGGAAGAAATATGCTTGGTAATCCTCACTACCACCATTGACAGGGGGTCTTGAAAACCAGAATCACTAGTACCAAAGGACAGAAGACCCATTGTGGAGTTTCTGGAAAGTCCTGTAAACGGTTAACGGGCAGAGCATGCATTTGTGAAATTTTTTCCCATACCATACAATTTTACAGTGAAGAAACAGACTATTCAGATCAATACTGTTGTTTATACTGTACATGGAGTTCCTTCCTTCTTGCCAATCTCAGCTAATCAATATAACCTCATTGAGCAAAAATATTGCTCTGAATTCCTAATTGCGTTTCTTATTTCTCTCCCTGACCAGATGAAACATTTCCTCTATGTCAAGCCTGTTGAACCCTTCATTGTTTTAGTCAGTTATTGGCTTACCTCCCAGTATTTTGTGATCACGCATGAGATGAGTTTCCAATAGTAAGGTCAGCATTTATTGCCTATTCCTAATCGATTGGGGAATATGGTGGAAACCACTGTAATCATTTTGGTGTGGGTGCACCCACAGGTAGATGGGGAATTTGAGGAATTTGAATTTAAGAATTAACCTAGGCAAAATGAAGGAATGACAACACATTTCCATGTCGGGTAGTGTGTATCTAGGAGTAGAACTTAAATATAGGGTTTTCACATGCATATGCTGTCCTCCACCTTCTAGTTGGCAAAGAAAAACACTCATTTGGGAGGTACTATTGGAGAGCTTACCAGGTTGTAGCACTGCATCTAGTAGATGATGTACATTGCAGCAACACTGTGCCAATGGTTGAGGGAGTGAATTTGTAAGGCAATGGTGGATGGGGTACCAGTCAAGTGAATTTCTTGGTCCTTAACACTTGAGGAGGTCAACAGTGTCATTGGAAATGGACTCAACCAGGGAACTATGTATTATTCCATCACGTTGCAGACTAGTGCCTTGCCAATAGTGGGACGGGCTTTGGGGAGTTGGGAGTTGAGTCACTTGTTGCAAAATACCCAGCCTCTGAACTGTTCTTGTAGCCACAGTATTTCTGTGGCTAGTCCCATTTGTTTTCTGGTCGGTGATGAAGCTGCCAGAATGTTGGAGGAACGCGCTGAAGGTAGTGCCATTGGATCTTAAAGGGAGGAGGGTAGACTGTTGGCACAGAAAATGCTAGAAATACTTAGACCAGGCAACGTCAGTGGCAAGGGAAATAGTTAGCATTTCAGATAAACTATTTTTCTCTACAGATGCTGCTTAGCCTGCTTAAAATTATCAGAATTTTCTATTTTTCTTCAGATTTGCAGCATCCATGCTGTTTGCTTTTGTTTCCCTTTTTGGAGATAGTCATGTCCAACACTGTTGTTACTTACCACTCTTTCAGTCCAATCCTGGATGTTGTCCAAGCTTTGCTGTATGTAGGCACAGACTGCTTCATTATTTGACAATTTGCACAAGGTGCTGAACACTCGGCAATCGTCAGCAAATCACTCTTCTGACCTTATGGTGGAGGGAAAAATCATTGAAGAAGCAGCTAAAATTGGTTGGATTTGGTATGCTGCCTTCAAGAACTCCTGAATTGAGATGATGTTCTGGAATGATGAGTCTGCTACGCCAGAGTCATCTTGCATTTTGCTCTTTTTAAATCCAGCCAGATGACCTTTTGCACTCCTGATTCCAAGTTATTCTCGTGGTCCATAATCAAATGCTACCTGCTTTATCTCTGGATTTCAGCTCTTCTTTCCATGTTTGGATCCAACCTTTAATGGGTCTGGAGCAATTGATCCTGACAGAACCTAAAACTGAACATTGGTGAGCAAAGTATTGGTAATTGCAACTGTATTGAACTGTTAATACCACCTTCCAGTTCTTTGCTGATGATTGGGAATAGTCTGGGGTTATGGGTGGAGGGGTGAATGGATTTGTTCTGACTTTTGTGGATGAGACATATATGGTCAGTTTTTTCACTTTGTAGGGTAGATGTCATTGCTGTTGCTATTCTGGATGGTTTTAGACAAGAGGCATGCATTTTTCTGAAGTATAAGCTTTCGGTACTGTAGCAGAGATGTTATCAGCTCAGCAGTTGGGGTTGTTTCATTGTTCTGGTTTCTTTCCTGTGATTCGATTATTTTGGTTTATTTCCTGCTATTCAGTAGTAAAATTGTTTGGGGATGACTTGTTGAGCTGATTGCACAGCTGTGACTGGGAGAGTGTTCGTGTATTCGTCGAGGGGCAAAGGGCATGAAATGGAGTAACTGCCACTGGGTTCTAGTGCTTGATCAAATTCTGATAGAATACAATGCTTTCACTATTCTGAAGAATTATTGTGAACGAACTTCTTTGGAGTTTGCAAACTTACAAAATATGAAACTTTGTAGATGTAATTTGTTTACAATTCTACACTGCTTTAAATAACAAGTTGAGTCTTTGGCGGGGAGCAAGTGGTTTCTTCTTGACTTTGCATTGGTGGAAGTAACTTGAAAAAAGTGGAATCATTGAAAATGATATTTTCAGGATGTGTGTGTTGGTGCACACGCTGGCAGCTATCGCCGTTCAGAGAAGGAATATGCCATTTTTGGGATAGCAGTTTATAACTCGTGAGGTGCTGCCAGACTAGTGCTTGGATCTCAGATACTTATGTATTTGTATCTGTATCAGTTGCTCAGATGAGTGAACCAAGAGTAATGTGTTCGTGTTTTGCAGATGATACAAAACTGGGCAGAGAAAGCAAGCTGTGAGGAGAACTGGACCAAGAATATAGGGTAATACATACAGAGTAAATAAATAGACAAGAGGTAACAGTTGGAATATAATAAAGGGATGTATGAAATTATCCACTTTGGGATGATGAGGAAACAATTTGTTTTTGAAGATGAGTGTACAATAAGTGTTGAGATTTAATGGAATTTGTGTGACCTTGCACAAATCATAAAGTCAACGTGCAGGTAATCTTTGACAGCCTTCTGTGTTGTGAGGTGCTCCTTTGCACCTTGGGATAAACTGTGTATAATATCACCAGGTGTCATTCAAAAACTCTTCTGGCATGGCAGAGCCTGCTGCGCTCACTGCTGATGTAGACAGTGGATTGAGAAGGTGCAGGATTTTCTGGTTTCTCTGTTCTCTGGGCCCTCTTCTTGGCCAGCTGAGATTTCCATTCCTGTTTATTATCTCTTCCAGTTAACCCCCCACCCCCAACATACATACACACCACAAACACTGGTCAGCCTCCCAGTAACCACACCCTTTTGGCAGCTGTTTTCCAGTTATCTGGGTCCACGTCTGCCACCATTGTAAGCTCTCTTGCAGCTGTTCTTCTAGCAGAGGTGTGGATATCCAGCAGGTCATGACTCAAAGCTGGTTCACCATACACAGGGTCTTTGGGTATACAGCTATTCTGTTTGTGAAACTTAGATATGTGCAGTATCAACAACATCCATTGTCATGATGTCAGTACTGATGGATGGCATCATGGCTATATTCTGGACCATGATGTTTGTGTTCCTGATTCTGATGGTCGAATCAAATTCTCAACAGACATGTGAGAGTCCGTGTCCCTGCAGGTATTTCTCAGGATGGAATGTTAGTGAGACATCATTGGCATGCAGCAAATATATTGAGGACTTGGCGCACTTTATTCTTGGATCTCAGGTGGGTATAAGCTAAACAGCTGTCCGTTGATTCTGATGTGTAAGTGGACACCCTCTGTATATGACCTGTAGTCACATGACTGCAACAAAGAGCAGAAGATGAATTTTCTTGACCTCACAGTGGATTTCAAAGGGTTCAGATATTCTCCATCGTAGCTGACCTTAACCGTCCCAATGTCGTGGAAATGCTATGCATTCAATGCATAGCAAAGAGA
Source organism: Ginglymostoma cirratum (assembly GCA_024137785.1). NCBI lineage: Eukaryota > Metazoa > Chordata > Chondrichthyes > Orectolobiformes > Ginglymostomatidae > Ginglymostoma > Ginglymostoma cirratum. The sequence goes on from JAHRHZ010000275.1 coordinate 13,829,179, forward strand.
ATGTAGATGGTAAAATACGTACAGGTACAACATTGGCATTTATCTGACAAAATGGAAAATGCCAAGATCTGTCCTGTTTCCAAGAAAGCAAGTCTTATCCAGCTGGGCTGTACTTCCCCAAGTTTACTTCCACTCATCAGGGAAGCGATGTTACAGGCAATGCTGGCAAGCAGCGCTTCTGTAACAATCTGCTCACTGATGTTCAGTTGATTTGATTTATTTACTGTCAAATGTATCTTGTTACAAAAATACAGCGAAAAGCGTTGTATGGTGTTATCTTAAAACACAGAAAAATAAATCAAAACATAGACTATAAAGACAGAGAAATAAAGAAAAACCTTACCATGCTCCCTTGTTAAGTGCTCTGTTACGGGCCTGGTGGCCAGGCATGAGTCCCCTTTGCCTTGCCATGCCACTGCCACTGGAGTGAAAGTCACCACTCTCGGATGCCACCTGGCCTTCACTGACGCTGTCATCATTATCAGTCCCCACTGGATCTCGCCAATGTAGACACCACTGATGCTGCCAGGTCCCGTACTGGGCCCAAACTCACCTCCACTGCCAGCTCCTTTGGATCTCCACTGGACACATACGCTGTCGAGAACCCAAACTCGCCTCTGCCGCTGCAGCTGTGAGTCAGCGCCAGGACCGCCTCGACAGTGGAGAAGCCGTCAGGAACCCAAACCCACCTCTGTCACAACCACGATCCGCACTGCTGGGCCCACCCACTGATGCTATCACTGTGACTGAGCTCTTCACCAGGAGGTAAGTAAAACAAAATAAAAGGAAAGAAGATGAGAGTAGAGAGCATAAAATAGAAAAGAAAAGTGCACAGAGCAGACGAGCCCAATGCTCAGAAGCCTGGCTCCTCTGCCATCTTACTGGAAGAATTTTGGGTGTTAGGTCTCGCCCGGAAGACCAGGTTTCAGACCTCGTTACAGCTTTGGTACAAAAATGGACACAAGGTCTGAATTCCAGGTATTGAAATGAGATGACTGCCCTTGGCATCAAAGCATCATTGACTAATTGTGACACCGAGGAGCTCTAATAATACTGAAGCTAGTGGAGATTTGTGGTAAAAGTCTCCATCGCTGGAATCATACATAGCACAAAGGAGGCTAATCATCTCAGTGCCAGGATGTTGCTGTGGGAGTTCCTCAGAACATTATCCTAGACGCGGTCAGTTTTAGCTGCTTCATCAACGGCTTTTAAAGTCAGAATTGAGGGTGTTTTTGATTCCATAATATTAACTTTAATTTGCAAACCCTCAGATGATGTAGCAGTCCGTGCAACAAGACCCAGGTGACAGCCTGGCTTTAGGTCTGTCATGGCGCAGTGGTCGTGTCTGTACTTCTGAGCCAGGAATCCCAGGTTCAAGCCCCACCAGCTCGAGGTGTATCATAACATCCCTGAACAGGTTGATTAGAAAATATCAAACAACTTGGCTTGGACTGATGCATGGCACGGGTGCTGCTTGCCACTCGAGTGCCAGGTGTTGATTGTCTCTAACAAAACGGATTCTAACCATCTCCTACTGACCATGACATAACCTTTTTCAAATCCCCCAATATCAATGTTTTGAATTCATTTGAAGAGTATGGACATCATTGACAATGCCAGTGTTAATTGCTCTTGAAAAGTTTGCATAATTAGCCACACCATTATATTCAATGTCAGAGAGCAGTTAAATGTCAACTTATGTTGCTGTGGGTCTCGACAGACATAATGGAGTAAACCAGGTAAAAGAGGCAGATTTTGTCACTAAAGAACATCAGTGATCCACATGGTCAGGTGGATTTTAATGACAGTCTAGTGGTTTTACAATCCCAGCCATCAGTGCTATCCTTTTATTTCAGATTTTATTTATTTGAATTTAAATTCCCAGCTAACATATGGGAAATGAATTCACGTCTCTGAATGAATAGTTCATGAGTGTAGCTTTTCTCGAGCAGTAATGTAAGTATTATACTAATACTCCTTAATATCCTTACCAACAACATTGGCGAGAAACTTAATTAGGCTAACTAAATAAATAGTATGGCTGCAAAAACAGCTGGGTATTCTGCAGCTGTCAATCATCACCTAACTCTCTTAAGCCTGTCCACCATCAACCATGAACAAGTCAAGATTGTGATGTACAGTTCCAGCAATGCTCAGGAAGTTTAATAACACCCAAGATGAAGCAGCTCATTTAATCAGCACTCTACCTCCTCAAAATATTCAGTCGCTCCACCACTGCTACATCATGGCTGTAGTTTGCATCACGTACAAGGTGTACTAAAGGAACTCCCCAAGACTACTTACACACCTGTACCGCCTAAACCTGGGCATTATGACACAGGCCATCATCACCTGAGACTCTCCTCCTTGGCAAATATCATCCTGAATTGGCATTACATCATCTTCTCTTCCTTATTGCTGGGTCAAAATTCTCAAACTCCCCATCTAACAGCACTGTGGGTGTACCTATGCTGCGTGAACTATAGTGGTTCATGCAGGAGATGCACTGTCATCATTTTCAGGACAGTATGGGATGGACAATGAATGCTGGTGTTGTCCAAGATACGCTAATCTCATGAATGATTAAGCAAGAATCTCGCATTTCCAAATCCTTTCGATGGCCTCTACAAGAATCACAAAGTTTACATTTGGTTACAGCAAGTGATTTGGAAAGTGAATGACTTAAATCCAAGGGGGTTGCAGTACAAGTCTAACTAAGTTTGCTGTAACTATAATGACGTTTGGTGAGATCACACCAGGAATAGTGTCCAGTTTTAGTCTCCTTATCCTGCCTTCGAATGGCAGCAGTTAAGATTCACTAGATTGACTTCTCAGATGAGAGGGGTGGAGTATGAGAAACAATCAATATATTCTATATTCTCTGGCATTTAGAAAAATGAAAGCTGATTTCATTAAAATATGTAAAAATATGTTGGACTTGTCAGGGTTAATGTTTGAAGGCTGTTTCCCTTGGCTGAAGAATAATGAACTGGGTCCTAGATATGTAATGAGTGGTTGGCCATTTATGACACATGAGGAAGTTATTCACTCTAGGTTCTGAATCTTGGGAATTTTCTAGCCAGATTGTCATGGATACTCAATTGACGAGCCTACTCAACTGAAATTGATGGAAATTGGGACACTGAGGAAATCGAGGGATACCGAAACAGGGTAGGACATTAGAGTTGAGGTAGATGACACAGGATATTTTTAAATGACTCGTGGAGAGGACTTCAGGGGCCTTATGTTTCTATTTCTATGGTCCTGATTATGTTAAAAAAAAATACAACTAAGTGATTTGCTGAGGTAGTCAAGAGCCAGCTATCACTTTGTCCGAAACAGCAACTCTAACAATGCAGCAGTCCCTCAGTACTGTGCTGGAGTGTCAGTGTGGATTATGGGCTGAAACCTCTGGAGATGGTTAAACCTACATTCCTCTGACTCAGTGACTAAGAGTACTACTCCCTGAACTACAGCTGATGCAGTCGGTTTGCAAGCAAAGACTGGACATGCACAACTGGAATATATTGGGAGATATTCGGTTCCTTCTCTCATGTTGTTAGACTGAAATTTCACACAGTGCTGTCTCCTTTCTTTCCTCCCAAAAGGATGGATCGCTGGGAAACATTGATGACCTGGCTCAGCAGTGCACTGAATACTACAACACCTGCCTCAGTGAGGTGCCAGAACAGATGGAAGAGCTGTGCACACAGAGAATCTTGGAGGACCTTGAACTGGTAAAATAAAATTTCTCTCCTCCTTTGGGAGACCTACGTGTTTTTGATCAGTCAAATAAAAGAAGACGGTATTTCATGACTTCAAATTATGTCAGAGTGGTTCAGTCATGAAGTAGTTTAAGTGTTGTATTGTAGGAAACATTGCAGCTAATTTATGGACAGCAAGGTCCCACATTCGGCAAGAAATGAGAGACTGATTTTTTGTGATGTTAGTTGAGGGCCGATACGAGAACATTGCAATACAGCAAATTCAGTTATATTTGACGGTCTTGGAATTAAATGTTAGTTGGGTTTTATCCATTCGATTTGTACTGATCCTTCCTACATCAACTCCTCTCAACCACCAGTTTATTTCTGAACAGGCCTTATTTATACTATGTGGTGGGTTCAGAAATAAACAACAGAAATGACGGTCTAAAATAATTGGTAAAGCCACTTTTGAGTCTTAGTTGGAGAGAGCACGTCTAACGATAGCCCGCAATTGAATCATTGTATTTCAGGTGTTACGCAGGACAGCATAGGAGTTAGGTACCAGAACCGATAGCGTGATAAATGACTTGGTAATCACTTTTTAATTTTGAATGAAGAATCATAATTGGTATCAGGGAAATTGTGACATTGGATCTTTTAATTCACCTGAGTAGAATCAGGGCTTTAACAAAAGATATTGGGGAGAAGAAAATGAACTTCGTTGCTTGAGCTTGGAAATTGCATCTGAGATGTGGCAGTGAGCCACACTGTAGAGTGGTTGGCATGCACATATCTAAAGACTGCTGCAATCGTACAGAATTGGCAGTTTCCACTGCCAATCAACAAGCAAAGTTGATTTCAGTGTCATGCTTTACCCTCTACAATCTTAACTTTCTATCAATGAACATACTTGATGAAAGCCCACAGCACCATGTAAAAGGATAGTGAACTATTTAGAGGTTAGTTGCTGGATTATGTCTTCTAGCTACTGGTGCAATTCTGCACATTTTTGGAGCTTTCCTGTAATTTTCTAAAGTTTAATTAGTCTGTAACAAGTAGTCTGGCTGGTGCTGAAGTAAATGTTTAGTGGTTAAAGCTGGGGCTGAAATGAGTTGCTTCCAGATGTGGGTGACCTAGAAAGCCATCTTCTTGCAAATGAGCCTTACTGGAAGAATGAACAGAGGTTATGCAGAGCAGGACAAGTTGCCAAAAAACAGGGGTAAAGAGGGAGAAGGGCTCTCAAGTGTTATAAGGAGGAATTCTTTAAACTCATCTTCAGCAATGCCCAATTCTTGAAATGTATTCACTTCAAGGAAGAAAGTTTTGACTGAAATCTGCCAACTTCTGCAGCTACAGCTGCATCTTCCAAGCAGGGCAAGAATCTCATTAGTTTTGGCTGTCAAGGAGAAGTCAAGTTCTGACTCTTTCTTGTTCACTTTCTTGCAGGTTGCTGTTGGATATGAGCAACATTTTGCAGTTCTGGTGGACTGCTTTAAGAGGTTGTTGAGATGCCCAATAAAAAGTGAGAGAGCTTTATCCTTTTTTTTTTTTAAACTTGTCAGAGGCAAGGAGACAGGGCAAACGAGGGTTTGCTCGAACTAGAAGCTTTCCCATGGTGCAGGGAGGCAGGTTATCCACTATTGACCGGCTCCTATCTTGGAACCCATGGAGGTGTGCAATGTATGCCTGCAGATAGAAAGAGCCATGCTGCCACAAAAGTTTGATACAGCGCACCATTGGTGTTCTGAACAACACTGCTGCCTAGGTCACTTTGGAAGAGCCCCACATTACTCACTTGAACTGTTCTCAAGATTTGTGATCTCTTGTTACACAATCTAGCCATGAAGAAGGGACAGCCTTTGCTACCTATCAGGTGAGATGCCAAGGAGCAAGAGAGAGAATTGGAAAAATATCAATTAATTTGTGATTGCCAGTAATCTAAGCCATCTCTCCCCATTCACCAGCAGTATATCACTCCTTACGTTTTCCTTACTCATAACGATCAAATCACTCACTTTGCAACAATGGAAAATGCATATTCCCCATTCAAATTTATCAGTGCGACCTTGGCATAATGCACAGAAATATTTTTTGAATTTTTGGACGTATGGGGAATTATAGTCACGGCCAATCAGAGTTGACTTCCTAACTAGTTGCTCCCCCACTTCTCTCCTTAGTATAAATTGTTACGATCTTTTGAAATTTGACATTGTTGCATTTGTCCTGACGAGCATAGATCAAAAAGTTTCCGAAATCTATCACTCTTCTCAACAATATTCAAGCATGCACATCTCCCTCGGTCTTTGCTAGTGCTCCTACAAGGTACTTCCCTAATGACTGCATGGGAATGATGGAATGTGGCTGAACAGTTATTCAGAAAACTGTTGATGAATTTGGAGAGTTACCACCAACAGCTATGAATCTCAAAGGCCTAGATTCAAACTGCAGAATCTGCAGCGGTCTGGACTGGCTGGTTGATGAGCAACAGCAAGGGTTGCAGTGTCAGAACTGGAAGCAGGAGTACTGTCATTCTGAGAGTGCTCTGCAGATTCAAACTCAGTGGAGCCACTGCCAGTCTTCTGAGAGCAGGCTGATGCATTGTTGTGATGCCCTGGTGAATCCTTTTGAACATTCATATCTAGAACTATGATCAACAGCGAGAGCTTCCAGTTTTTTTTTAAAAAATGCATGGAATGTGGGTGTCTGGCAAAGCCAGCATTTGTTGAAACGAGTAGCTGACAAGGCTGTTTCAGAAAGCATTTTGATTCAGCCACATTATTATGGGTCTGGACTCACACGTAGATCGAATCTAAGAAAGACGACAGATTTCCTTCCCTAAAGGATGTTAGGTAGGTTTTAATGGCAATCCATGATGCTCACTGTTACAGAGACATACTTTTAATTCTTTATTTATTTATTGAATTTAAATTCTCAGTCTTGTAATGGAAAGGATGGGTTCCACATTCTGCCAGAAGACCCATTCAAGTTGGGCACTACACTCCACCTGAGTGGAGCCCTTTTCAATCGAGCTCTGGCTTTTTGGTAGGCATTCTAGTGCACCAAGCAGGTGCCTCCGATAACGCAGAAACTGGAGGAACAGCACCTCATAATTCCGCCTTGGAACCCTACAACCCAGTGTGGACTTTACTAGCTTCAAAATCTCCGCACCCACGACCTCATCTCGAGACCAGCACCCCACCTCCTTGACCTGTCCATCTTCTCTCCCACCTGTCCGCTCCTCCCACCTCACTGACCAGCCCCCACCCCCACTTACTACCTACACTCACCTTTACTAGCTTCATCCCCACCTCCTTGACCTATCCGTCTTCTCTCCCACCTATCTGCTCCATTATCCATCTTCTATCACCGCTGCCGCCCCTCTATTTATTTCAGAGCCCCCTTCCCCTCCCCATTTCTGAAGAAGGGTCCAGACCCGAAACGTCAGCTTTCCTGCTCCTCTGATGCTGCCTGCCTGCTGTGTTCCTCCAGCTCCACACTTTGTTATCTCAGACTCCAGCATCAGCAGTTCCTACTATCTCCGATAACTTGACCCATCAACATCCTCATCTGGCTCCTTTGCAACAGAATCAGTGTGTGCATATATAACCTCACCCTGTGAACACTGGCACCTGTATTACCTTCTTACCCCATCATTTTCCTGCACGCTGTGCACGCTGAGCCCGCTGTCTCAGCAAAGGGAATTCTCCTTTATCCTAGTCTGTAAAATGTATGTAGTTTCAATAGCTAAGCTAGTGCCTGCAAGTGTAAAATTAAGCAAAGTCATCTCTACCTTCCTCCACTAACTGGGTAGTCTCCAGTTATTGCATCTTGAATAAGATTTGGATTTTGGTGAAGAGAGAGGTGGAGTTATGTGCTCACGTTATCTGCAGCTTCAGTAACAGTGAAGTCATGCTTCTAAAGCTAATTAGGAAATGGACCCCTTACTTTTAAAGGAGAAAGATCCATACCATGAAATATTGACTTTACCTTCACAAAAATGATTCCAGAAAGTCAAGGGACTTCAGTTATAGCTTCCAGACAAAGAGATAATATGTCTGCAAAGTTAGTTAAAATGCAGATAGCTTTCCTAGGTGCTAATAGACCAGCATCACAGAGGGAGAGATTAGCCAGCAGATAGGAAAGCATGCTGCTTTGAAATCAATCATCTAGGACAGCAAATAGGGAAAAATTTGTCTTGTCTGCAAGATCAAATTCTTTGCTACAGAAGCTCAGCCACAATTCTATTTGAAACGGCCAGTAATTTCCCAATCACTATTTATCTTCAAAAAGTCAAGGAAGCATTCTTCAGGCCTACAAGGTTGCCCGCTGGCATTTTAAGGAATGTTGACAAGTGATCTATTTATTGTTGCTCTGTCAATAATCGAATAATAATTTGGGTGGCACGGTGGCTCAGTGGCTAGCACTGCTGCCTTACAGCGTCAGGAACCCAGGTTCGATTTCATCGTTGGGTGACGGTCTGTGTGCAGTTTGCATATTCTCTCCGTGGGTTTCCTCTGGGTGCTCTGGTTTCCTTCCACAGCCCAGAGATGTGTAGGTTAGGTGGATTGGCCGTGCTAAATTGCCCATAGTGTTCACGGATGTGCAGGCTAGGTGGATTAGCCATGCGAAGTGCAGGGGTTACAGGGATAGGGTAGGGGGGTGTGGGTCTGGTCGGATGCTCCTCAGAGGGTTGGTGCAGATTTGATGGGCCGAATGGCCTTTTTTTTTTGCACTGTAGGGATTCTATGATTTTATAATCTCTAAATTCATGCTTCATAGAATTCCTACAATCCCTACATCTTTATTTCTTCTGTGTTTTGCGTGTGTGGAGTGGTGTTTTGATGTGTTTACATTTTGGGTGTTCTGAAAATAAATGTTTATCCCTTGTTTTTATTTAAACATGTAGGAAAGACTGTCTTTTTCCACAGTCACAGGACTCAAAAGATTTAATGTGTTCCTCCTTAAGCATACATCTTGGTGTCAAATGAGAGGTGAAAAGGGAGAAGATTATTCCTCTTCATTTCTCCCCATCCACAGCACTTCTTACTCAGAAGAGTTGAGGGAGTTTTAGGATTTGAGAGTTAGGAGATGATGTATGCACATCCCCTGATGTTACACAGTAGGCCAGGACCTCAGCCACATCCTATCATATCTTCTGTATGGAGTTTTGAATGAGGTTGTGGTTATTTTAAAAAATAAATTAAAACACCTTGTTAAATCTTTAAAAAATGTTAAAATAAAATCTACACCATTAAAGTTCAAAGCCTTTTAGGAAATGACCAAATCTAAAATGACAATTTGCAAGCACATTTTCTGCCTCTAGTTCTTTAATGCTGTCTGCTGTATGCATTATAATCTCTGACAACAAAGAGGGATAGGGTGCCAGTCAGTGCCATATAGTGTGTTTGATATATTGTGGCTGTCGTGACTGAATAGCTGCCTGTGTGAATGAGCTACTTGTGGGTAAGAAATGTTGGATCGTGTTAGGTGTGAGAGTGAGGTAAAGCATGGGAATAATAATTGACTTCTGATTTGTGTTGTCATTCCTATTACCCTGCCTTCACTTCTGATGCAAGTACATAGTTGTTTCCTTTTGTAACAAGTGAACTTGCTCAAAGCTAAAAATCCAATAGAGGTTCATGCCTTTGTGTGTTGTGTGGTTGGTTTCTGTGTGTATGTCTGTGAATCTATTTGCTATCATGCTTGTGGATATGTATTTGACATCATTGCCAGTTGTTCTTGACAACCTGTATGTGGTTGCATTATCGTAATTTCATTATTTGAAATCACCCTGTGATTGCTAATTGTCTTAATTGGACACCTCCCTGATTCCTGGCTTGTTCAGGCTGAAGTGATAGATTTAAAGATAAAAGCTTTGTATTTGTGCAAGCATCCCCAAAAGGATTTTGTTTACAAAGGATTTTTTTTGAGGTGCACTCATCATCAGGTCTACTCAAGGTAATGCACTCTCTCACTGCTGTTTCCTGACTGAGGCCAGATACAATTTTAGCCCGAAAAGATTGGGATTACAGTGTGGTGATGCAGGTGCAACATACAGGTGTACAACTGCATATTTGAACACTGCCGGGAGATATATTCAAAATCAAGCAAAATATGAATGAATGAAAGCAAGAAAGAAATTTAATTTTTATAGCATCTTTCAATGTGCCAAAGCAGCATACAGTTCATAAAGTAGCTTTGAAGTGAAGACATTATTGTGTTTAAAACATGGCAGCCAGTATATATACAGTGAGGTCCTACAAACAATGAGATAACAAACAGATTATTTGTTTTAGTGATGTCATTTGAAGAATAGTTATTTGCCTGGCCATCCATTAGTGTCACCTGAGGGGACGGACGGAGCTCAGTTTAATGTCTCATCTGAAAAACCATACCTCTGATAGTACAGCAGAGGATGTATCAACCTAAACTAAAAACAAAATGCTGGAGACACTCATCAACAACTCTTGTCTGAAGAAGGGTCACAATGGACCTCAACTTTTGACTCTGTCTCTCTCTTCCTACAGCTGCTGCCAGACCTGCTGAGTTTCTCCAGCACTTTCTGCTCTTATTTCCAATCTCTAGCATCTTCAGTACTTTGCTTTCATTTGAGTATTACACCTTGTTATCTCTAATTTCATTTGGGTTTGTCTCAGGAGTAAGTGTGCTGTCCACTTACAGTTAATACCCATGGTGTAGCAGTAAAATGAATTAATCAGTCAATCATTAATACTGTCCACTGATTTTAGTGTTTTCTAAAACTGGTGAGCATTCCGAAAACATGACAGAACAAGATCACTTTTCATGCATACGTTACACCAGGCTTTCCAGCATATTAGAGTGCTGATCACACGGACATTTGCAAACACTCATGCAAGCTATCTCAAGGAGTGAGTTTAAAGCAAATTAAAGTGTTGCTGCAGAAACAGGGCTGGAAATACTTGGGCCAGGCAGCTTTGGTGGGGGGAGCAACACTGTTAACCTTCCTGCAGAAATCTACATTAACTGCCTCTCTCCCCACAGCTTCTTTATGACCTGCTGAGTGTGTCTGGTATTTTCTGTTTCGATTTCAATTTTCCAACATCTCCAGCATTCTGCTCTTTTTTTCAAAAAGATACGCCACGTCCCAAATTATTATTAGGATTTGTGTGCAGCCAATTATGCTGCAGAGGCTCTTCCTCGTCAGCATTGAATCATTAAATTGTTGTCACAAGCAGATTTTGAAATTTAAAACCACAGAAACCACTTCAGAAGGAATGGTATGCAAGTGGGAAGCAGTGGATGCTTGCATGTCAGTGCCAACACTTTTCAGTTTCTTAGTACACATATTTGCTCTTGCTGCAATAAAGAGTTAGCCAAAATTGTGTGCTCAAGTCCCCAAAGTGAGGCTTAAACCTGCAGCTTTCTGATCCAGAGGTGAGACTGAGATTGGTGGAGACAAATTTGGCATTTGGGAAATTTTGGACAAAGTGGATGCTGATTCCAAACACCTGACCTTCAGCAAATGCTGTAAATGATACCGGTAATCATATCCCCATCCCTTTCCTGTTCCATCTTTCTCTGTGGATGTTCAACAGTTGCACAAATTTCCTTTTTCCTGTCACAGCCCTGTTAGATTGCTTAATTAAATTCCAGCTGTTCCTTGCTTCACTCCACATCCTCCAGTCTCATGTTGACTTCCCCTTGGTTTTTAAGCACTCATGCAAAATGGGTGTCCCTAATTGCCTCTTGAACTGAGTGGCTTGTTTGACCATATCAGAAGACAAATAAGAGTTGCTGTGAATCTGGAGTCACAGGTAGGCCAGGTTGGCACATTTCCTTCTGGAAGGACATGCCCTTTCCTAAAGGACCTTGCTGAATTAGATGGGCTTTTATGACAAACACAATTATCATTATACCAGCTTTCCAATTAGATTTTTTAAAAGTTGAATATCACCAGTTGTCCTGGCAGGATTTGAACCCATATCCCCAGAACATTAGTTTGGGAATCTGGATTACTCGTTCAGTGACATTACCACAACATTATCACCTCCCCTTGCTTACCTAGCTATGTAGGTTGCTGGTACTTCACCATTTCCAGCAGACTTGAAGTAAACCAACTGATTCACATTCACACACAGTTACCCAGATAAAATTTCAAACCAGTTTCTCCACTGTGAAGGAGGTACTGTCTTTCCGCTGTGATGTTCATCCAAGGCCCTGTTTGCATCTCATGTGAGCACAATTTACAAAAAAAAACACTGGCTGTATTTTGAAGAAGAGCAGCTGAGTTCTCATCTTTGTACAGGTCAATATTTAGCCCTCAACCAAATCAGTAAAACAGATTATCTGATCATTGCTGTTATTTTTGGGATCCTGTTATACATGGATCAGTTGCATTTCCTACGTTGAACTCAGCACAATCCGGCAATAGCACATCAAGTTTTGAGCAAGTGTTTTAAGATGCAGATTATGATTTTGCCTCTTTAAAGTGAAGGTTTTGATTCAGGGTTAAATCCTACAAAAGTGATTCAGATCCAATCAGACCATAATGAGAAATCTTTACCGTCTCTTATTTTGAAAGGTCCCATCCCTGTAATTAAGTTTTCAGACATGTCTCTTTTGATAAACAGGATGCAGTAGCTCCACTGATTCTAGCCTGTTTTGCTCTTGACTTGGCTGTGATAATTTTGGATTGAAAAACTGCCACGTTTTACTGATTTACAAAGGCTCCATGTGTTCTGATTTTAGGAAAGCTCTGTTGCCAATTCACCATCACCACAGCTGCTGCCTGAATCTTCAGTGAGTACCGCTTCCCTTCAAATCCTCCTGGAAATTGGCCAGGAACACAACACGTTTATTAAATTCATCCTGTGATTTGAATACAGCCACTTTTTTTTTCTTTTTAGCAGTGACTGACTTTGAATTTGTTTCACAGGAGTCACGTGCCTTGGGGAGTGCAGTGTCAACACCAGAGAGCGAGAGAGAGTAAGTGATGTTTACAGCACTGGACAGTATCACTGAAACACTTCCTCACTTATGTTTTCAAATAAATGCTCCACATCGGTAAGTATTTGCAAGTGGTGTTTCATTCCCTTAACACAAGGGGCAAGTTGGTGTCACTGTCTCCACCCTTCTTTGTGTACGTCTGACAGCCACATAGCCAGAATGATGAGTCAGCTTCATTTCATAATCCAAAGTTATCCAGGGCAAAGGCAAACCTTTTTCAGTTTGCACTAGGTTATAATTACTTGTGTTTATGAAATGTTTAACTCTATCATACAGTGCAGTCCAGATCATTGTAACTCTTGGCATTTTTTAAAAAAAGAAACTCATCCTCCCACTAGTTCTTTAGCCAAAGTACTTCAAAGTTCATTCTGTACCCTCTGTTCACTGATCTACCTGCTAGTGAAACAGTTTCTCCCTCTTCAAAACCCATCATCATTTTACATTTATTTATTAAATCTCCCTCCTGCTGAAAGGAGGGCAATTCTAGTTTCTCTAGTTTTGCAAGAGAACTGAAGTCCTCGATCCCTGGTACCACTCCTAATTTAGTCCACATGCTTCACCTCCTTCCTAAAGTATAATTCCCCAGAATGATGTTTTAATTTATTCTGTTATTACTTAGCCCCATAGTTTATTTAGTTGTTCAGTACAGAATTTGGGTATTGCTGAAATTATAGGCCTGCAGTCGAAGCTTTTCATTTTGCACTCATCAGGATAGACCCAAGAATACTAAATTGCAAATGGGAATTTATATACAGCTGGAGAAAAGTATGCTAACTGGTTGAAGTGTTGACAGGGTGAATGCACCAGAGATTTGTTATTGCTCTGAGCTTTTGATTAAATTTTAAGAAAGGCAAGTTGACTCCGGCTGAGGCGTTGCCACGAGAAAGGGGTGTTTTAAATTTTAAACGTCTGCTTTTCAGGTATGCCCTACCTTTGCCTAATTAGTTTCAACACCCCACCATTTTATTTACTGCCCCTGTTATAATTTAGGTTCAGCCTGACCCATCTGCACAAGTTGCCCCACAACTTATCCCAGTTTATGTCCTTAGAAACTTATGCCTCAATTGTACCATTCTGGTCACATTGCCTGATTTGCTTCTCCTGAACTTGTCCACCATTTGTAGCTAGTATTTTCTTAAAAGTCTCCTGCCCTACTTGCAATTCAGTTTAAACCTGACTGATCATACTGTTTCAGCACAATTTCTACTTCCAATGCCACTGGTTGTTTTCCCTTCCCACCTGATTTGTTAATGTGTCTCATCCTGGTGCCTGAGACAGTGCATTATTTCAACAGACTGAGAGTTTGTAGTTCCTACAACTGAATGTTCAAATGTACAGTGTTTTTCTTTTCCCTGTGAGCAACCAACCATTCTTCCCAGTGCTATATTATTATGCTTGAATCCTCTCCCAAATCTCTCAATACTTAGTTCCCTTAAGTAGCAAAAGCTGCCGAAGTGCATTCATTGCTCGTATCCTTCCTAATCCCTTGAGCGCAGTCATCTTTGTTTCCCTATTATCTTTACCTGTCAGGTGACTATTCTCTGCAATACATCTCCCAGAAACCTTAGAAGTTCATCCCGACTCCAATCAATTAACATCACTATGATTTTTCATATATTGGTCCACACTTGTGGTTTCATTCATACTCTGCCTCGGTACCAAACACATTTTTCTGACCATGTTAACTTTCTGACCCTTCTCTGGGCAAAAGCAGCGTCTAATTCAGGAATGAAACAAAGAACTACAGATGCTGGAGCTCTGCAATAAAATCCGAAATTAATGGCATTCTGAGTATGATAACCCTTCATCAGAACACACTTCATCAGCACTCTGGTTTACCCACAATGAACGGATTTGTTAATTAAAAAGTCCTTGAACTGCAGGCTTCTATTATGCATTTATCTACTTGTATAGCTTTTTTAATCAAATTACGCGCTTCACATACTAACACACTAACACAATTTTATTTCTTTAAACAGGCAATTGATTTGCAAGTCAAGCTCGGAGGATGGGTCAGTTGGTGAGTATTGTTTCATTTTGAGAATTACTGATAAATCTTTTGACAAAAAGATCCTCCGTTTTCCCTTTTAATCTATCTATCAATCAGTATCTTTATTGATGTCTGTCTATTTATATGTCTGTTCATCTGTTTGCCAGCTATCCGTTTGTTCAATTAGTACTATTCCTTTATCTAAAAACTGAAAGAACTACAGATGCTGTAAATCAGGAACAAAAACAGAAGTTGCTGGAAGCTCAGCAGGTCTGGCAGCATCTACGAAGAAAATATCGGAGTTAATGTTTCAGGTCCAGTGATCCTTCCTCAGAAGGGTCTGAGGAAGAGTCACTGGACCTGAAACCTTAACTTTGGTTTTATTCTTCATAGATGCTGCCAGACCTGCTGAGCTTCCAGCAACTTCTCTTTCCATTCCTCTATCTGCCTGGGTACCCACTTATTTATTGTCTATCACTGTATTTGTCTACAGCTGCATCTGTGTGTCCGCCTCTCTCTTGTTCTATATCTGTCATTCTGTTGACTAGATGTTTTACTTGTGTATCATTTGTGGGCTTGCATATTTGTTCAGGTTTTTACCTTCTCTACTGATTGGCATTCAAACTGTCTGTTAATCTTTGTATCCACATTTATGTATTTCTCTCTAACTCTAATTTTCTTCTACCCAGTCAATAACTATCGTACATCACTCTCCATAGTTGTCTTTCCAATTGTTTCTGCCTCTGTTTATGGATGTTTCTTTACATCTGTCATGCGTGAGTGTCTTTTTGGCTATATCTCTTTTACTGTGCGTGTGTGTGTGTGTGTGTGTGTGTGTGTGTGTGTGTGTGTGTGTGTGTGTGTGTGTGTGTTTATATATTATATATCTAATTTGACCCACATTAAATCCCACTCGCTGTGACTACATCACTCCATCTACAGGACCTGCACTGGGTTCACATTCCAAACCTTGTTCTCAATTCTCCTCTACCTTACTCACAACTTGCTTCAGTATTTACGCCACTTAATATTCACAAGCTAGGTCATTTCCCTCACTTGGTCTCTTCCACCTGCTCTTCATTGTTGGCACAACCTGGGTTGGAGTTCTCATCATAACACTAGCTGCCTTGATGCATTTTGAGATTGTTTCGTAGAGTCTGGCAGGCATGCCCAGGACCAAAAGCAGCTATGGAACAGGTGATATTTATATATTGACATGAGAGATAATTGGGTGAGAACTTGACAGGGTGTATATGGGGAACAAGTAATCAGTAGGGAGGAGTTGATGGTGTGAGAGTTGGAATAATACCCTGACTAGAAGAACATATATACCTGGACTCTGGCTAACCAATGTTTAACTTCTGATGTTGAACACATTTTACCCCTTCTTGAAAGTCTATTCACCCAAGTCTTATTATCTTAACCTCTGCTCCAATCCTGTGAAGTACCTTGGGATGGTGAATGTGTAATATAAATATAAATTTCACCTCCTAATCTCACCTGATCTAGTCAGAAGACAAAGCACTGATAAGTAGACACAGTACTGCAAACAATTCTGGGCCTGGTACCTTAGAATATTCAGCACTTGACAGAATGCAGCATACATTTTTCCCTGATCTAAGAATTAGATTATGAAGAGAGATTAATAAATTAAGCTTGTAAATATGGAATATTGATGAGGATTTTGAAAGGAATTGACAGAAATCTTTTCAGTTTGTGGGGGACTTTAGGACAAGGAGGAGAATTGAGAATGTGGTTTGGGGGCATAATCTTAAATTGACAGCCAGATTATTCTGGTGAAATGTTTGCATATAGTATCAGAAAAGTGTGGAATGTACTCCCGCAAGAAGTAGTAAATGTTGGCTACATCAATAAATTAAAATCTGAGATTAATAAATGTTTATTTATTGAGGTTGTAAGGCATCAGGAGCCGAGTTGGGATACAGAGAAGCCATAATCTCATGAAAGAGTGAAACAGGTTTAAGGGCTGAAGGGGTCTGTCCAGTTACGATGACCATCTCAAGACTTGGGTGCCTGAGTCGTTGAGGCCCAAATCCTCATTGGTTTGACGCAAACTAACCTGGTGTTGCAGTTGAATGGGTGGAGAGGACAAATTGGAGACTGACAAGTCAATATTGTATAAAAATGAAGGATAGGTTCAAACATCTAATTATGTACTCTCAAATACTGTCAATCATGGAGTGAGGAATTCACCTTTACTGCAATTAATAGCTTTGTGTAGTGCTCATGTTATTGGACTAGTAATTTAGAACTGTGCACTAATAATTCACAGAATGTGTTCAACTTTCAGAGTAATTGAGTTTGTGAATTCTGTTTTTAAAAATCAGGACAGAAAAATCTGGTAAAAATAAATGTTATCATGAAGCTTTTGGATCATAGGAAACCAGTTGAGTTTTTACAAATGTTCTCTGGGAATGGAGCTCGCTGTATTTACATTGTTTGGCCTACTATGTTCTCAGTCCCACAACAGTGCCTTCTAAACTGCCCTAACCAACCACTGAAGACTGTCATGCCTAATCAGGGTAAATAAAGGGCATGGTACTTCCAAACTTGGGGCGGTGAACATTGGTCCCTGAGCTTGTTCCTCGGGCCAGGGTGAACCAACAATGCCACAGGAAGTGACCATATTTTGTTCAAACACATGAAACTTTCTGTGGCCATGAACTTGAATGTTAAGATCAGTAAATAAGAAAAATAGGGAAAGAATTCAGTACTGTTTGACTATTTTGTGTTCTTCTTGCAGGAAGTAGTGACTGCAAAAAGAAAAATAAATCCTTTTGGCAGGGATTTCGGAAATTACAGAAAGGGAATGCAGTGCGGGAGCTGTGCAAAGGTAAAACTGTTATGGAGTGAGCTTTAACTCCTGCTTGTATTTGTGCCAACTGTGCGATGGGGCAGGAACTTGAGTTTAAAGGCTCGTTGTTAGAGTGCCAATCCTTTGGGATTGTCTTGGGATTTCCATGAATTAAAGATTAATCTCCTAGATACTGCTTCAAGCTTCTCCCAGGAGGCATTGAATAAAAAAAAATCAGATTTTGAGTTGCTTTTAATTTTTTTTAAACTAATTATGGGTTAAAGATAGGGAAAGAATACTGTTCAACTGAGAGGGATAGATGAAGGTATGAGATCATTTGATGAAACCTTCAAGTTCAATAAGAATTGGCAATCCTACCTACTGGAAGCTATTGTGGACATCTATCCGGAATTAAACAGATGTATCAAAGGCAATTTCTAGCGCTTGGATATGTTCCAGAGTTTTGTGTCATTTCCTGGTCACCATTGGGTCTCTACAAAGTATGTCTTTAAATTATTTCATTATTCATTCATGGGACGTGGACATTGCTGGCTAGACCAGCATCTATTTCCCTTGAGAAGTTTTGGTGAACTACCGCCTTGAACCACTGCAGTCCTTGGGATATAAGTACACTTACACTGTTGTTAGGACAGGTACTGCACAATATCCAGATAAACAGGATGAGAGATGGGGAGTTAAGTTGAGATCACACTCCCTGGCATCATGGTTTGACTACCTGGAATATAACGCGAGATAAATGATCGACAGCAAACAAATAAAAGATAGTCTTTACTAGACTAAGGATAGGTTAAAAAGTACCGGACAGATTTATTTGATATTGTTTTAAAATCTGTTGGTTTGCATGTTTGAAGTGTTTGGTTACAACAGTGACGGATTTGATGATAAACGTCATGTCCTGCTCTGACCTACCCCAGTGTATGTGACCAGAGTATGTGAAATGCACTACAGAGCTTGCCCTAGCCCTCTGTTAGCTTCTGACCAATGAATGATGTGTCCTGGTCAGCACTGTAGCTTCAAAATTAGTACCATAACGATTACAAAATTGCAGCATTTTAATGAGTCTACAATGATTTTATCCTTATTTTGTGGCAATTAGCTAAATGATTGCTTTCTGTACCACAGGACTTAATGATGATTTACCTAATTTGTTCAGTTATAGGAGTTTAAAAACCCTCCTTTTAGTTTTGGCTCCTCAAAACTTGAGATTTTGCTGAGCTTGTTGGGCAGGTCATCGAATAAAACCTTACCATCGAAGGCTCTTAATTAACAATAATTTTTTTTTTGTTTTCTCCATTTCCCCCAAACCCAATATTTTTCTTGTTGACCTTTTAAAGGAGATGATGTTGGATTTGTGGCCAGTGAGATTACCATGAGTGATGAGGACCGCATTGAACTGATGATGATGGTCAAAGAAAAGATGATAACAATAGAGGAGGCACTTGCTAAGGTAATGCAGATGCCTCTTGCCCAGGTTAAACTAACTGATGGGCATATTAGTCAACTTACTTTATTTGCTGTTTTCTTATCACAGCTACTGAGTCAGAAGGTTGTGTGTTCAAAGCCTTGTCCAGAGATTTGCCTCAGACCTGTTTGTTTGTTGTATTTTGGGTAATTACACCTACTTTTATATTTTACTTTGTGTTATTGAAATGTTTAAAACAAAATCGGTTTAGATATCAGCAGAATGAAGGTGACTTTGGGTAATATAGAGTGGAAGTTCTGACGTTCACTTTCAGGGGTAATTCCAGATCTAAATGTTTAGATTTTACCACCATTTTACTGCTATTCCCATCCATGAGAATAGACTCAGGCACCCGCGAGGCAATTCTTCCAGGCGTGGTGAATTGTAACCTTGAATACTTAATGCTGTTATTCTCTGCTGTTATTATGGATATTTACTAATCAGAAAAATTACATTTATAGGACACCTTTCAAACTCTCAGAATACAGCCAATGGAGTGCTTGGTAAGTGTCATTACTGTTGTGTTGTGGGAAAGCAGCAGCAAATTTTCACAAAACAAGGTCCTGCAAACAATTCCTTAGTGATTCAGCCTGGAATATATGTGCCCAAGTGTCTCGAGTGGGAAGTGAAGCCACAACCTTCTGACTCAGAAGCAGGAGAAATACCATTGAACCAAAGCTAATTCTAATGCTATTGATGAAACTCACAGACTTTGTTCTTTTTGTTTATTCTTTCTTCTTGGGTTTTATTTCTCACAAGAAAAATTGACTATGACTTATTTTCCAGCTCAAAGAATATGAATGCCATAGCAGGCTGTCATTGAGCATGGATTCAACTCAATCAGCAGGTGGAGCCCATGAGCCATGGGATGAGTCTTCTGATGGTGGTGTGAGTAAAGTTTATTTTAATACTGGGAAACTCTCGGGCTCCAAAAACCTTTTGTGGAACAAAAGACATGCCTTTATATTGTATTTTTCATAGCTTTGTACATCCCCATAAATGGAAATGGAATAGACTTAGAGAAACTATCTGTCTGGAAATGCTTTCTTTATAGCCTTATTAATCTGCATTGCTGGTCCTGGTGATCTGTGTACGCCTAAACTCATTGGCTTCTTCCTCCATTAAAATGCATCCCATAAGTATGCAGTGTTGTTTTCTTTGTGCCAAAATGCATTGCCTGACAGTTGTCTATATTGAAATTCATTTCCTGATTACATGCTTGTTCTGCAAATTTATTAATCCGTTCCTGTGTTTTGTCTGATTTTTCCTCTGTATTAGCTACATCATCCAAACTGGTATCATCTGCAAGCTTTAAAATTGTATTTGCAAATCCCACAACCAAACCATTGATGCAGATTGTGAACAATAACGATCATAGCACTGATCCCTGGAGAACACCAGTTACCACCCTTTTATCAATTTGAATACCAACTCTTAACTCCTACTCCTGTTCCATCCTGGAAATGACTCCACATGCAATCTGCTCTTTGTCCCAAACTCCACACGTTCTGACCTTCATTATTAATCTATTAAGTGGCACTTTTAGAAGATTGTCTGAAAATCCAATTGTGTTATATCTATTATATTATTCTTCTTGCCTACTTTTTCTGTTAGGTTCACTAGGTTGATTCCGGAGTTGAGGGGGTTGGCTTATGAGGAGAGACTGAGTAGATTGGGATTACATTCATTGGAATTCAGAAGATTGAGGGGGGATCTTATAGAAACATATAAAATTATGATGGGAATAGATAACGTAGAAGTAGAGAGGATGTTTCCATTGGCAGGTGAAGCTAGGACAAGAGGGCATAGCCTCAAGATTAGAGGGAGCAGATTTAAGACTGAATTGAGGTGGAACTTCTTCACCCAGAGGGTTGTTAATCTATGGAATTCCTTGCCCAGTGAGGTAGTTGACAGAACTTCAGTAAACGTTTTTAAAGCTAAGGTAGATTTTTTTTGAACAATAAAGAAATTAAGGGATACGGTGAGAGCGCAGGTAAGTGGATCTGAGTCCACAAAAAGATCAGCCATGATCTTATTGAATGGCAGAGCAGACTCGAAGGGCCGGATGGCCTACTCCTGCTCCTAGTTCTTATGTTCTATGTTCTTATTTCTTTAAGGAATTCAATAAGATTGGTTAAGCACCTTGTTCATTTTCAAAATCTGTGACTAATTCTGGTTATATTTTCAGATCTAGATGTCTTCTCTGAAAAAAAACTTTTGAGGCTTCCATTTATTCCTAGCTGCTGCTTGACCTATGATTCTCTGAACTTGTTCTATCAACCTTTTGAAATATTGGAATGATATTAACTACCTGACAGTCTTTTGGCACTATTCTCTTGGTTAATAAATCTGTTTGTATCTGCCACCTCTTCCCTAATTGTTTTTGTGTATTGAAGTCTATCCAAACAAATGGTTTTGTCTTGTTTAGGTTTGGTTAGTTTTTCAATTATCTCCCTCTTTCTAACTCAAATGTCATTATATCTTTTATTTAATCTAATTTCCTAATGTCATGTTTCCCATTAAGGTGAAGAATATATTCTGTTACTTTGCTGTCATTATCTGAGAGTTTGTCTTACGTATTCTATAGTTTTTGATTGATTTGAGGGACGTCAGCATTTACAGCCCATCCCTCATTGCCGTTGAGAAGGTGGCTGTGAGCCACAGTGCTGAATCTTTACAGTGTGCCTTGTTCAGGGGGGAGTGTAACAATTTTGACCTCTTTACTTTCTTAGTTTTCTATACTTTACTTGCCTTCCTGTAATCCCCATTCTTCCCCCTTCTTTATTTACTTTGGATTTTGGACTTAGTTTACCACTTCTCCTTAAATTGCAATATTGTCCTTATTCATCCATAAAGTTTCATTAGTGGCTCCTGCTACCCTCTCTTGCTGCCACCCCCACCCTGTCCCGTTGCCCCATCACTTACCCCCACCCCCGCCTCCTTTCCTCCCACCCCCGCCTCCTTTCCTCCCACCCCCGCCTCCTTTCCTCCCTCTCTGTTCAGCCTTCACTGTTTCCCATTTCTGGCCTACATATTTCTTCCCTGTCACGTTTGGCAGCAGTAAGTGTCTACCATGAGCTTCATTCTAATCTGCAACATTTGGTTTCTTATCAATCTAAGACAACTGGAGCCACTAATCACAGTGTAAACAGCTGCCATGATTCATTGGGGGATGGACATTTATTCAACATAGCACATTTTAATTCCATGAATCAGGTAGCGCTCACAAATTAACTTAATCTTCGACTAAATCTGAATTTCATTTCTCACCTGTTCAGATATGGGAGCAGCTAGATGATGATGTCCAGGAGGTGAAGTTCAAGAGGTTCCACAAGTTAGTTTCTTCAAAACGTAGATCAAAAAAGAAATTGATTAAAGTGGATGAAATGAAGACTTCATCTACTGGAGGTGAGCAGGGGGATATACCAGTGCGGGTTTGATACAGTTTGGACATAATGTATGATCAAGAATCAAGTTATTAGTCTGATTAAGAACCTAATTCATACCTTACGTGGAACCAGCTCCCACCCCAAGGGTGCATACTTTGTAACCATTCCTCAATCCAGGCAAAATCTTTTACCAGTAAATAAAGCAACATACTGTGGATGCTGGAACATGAAATAAAAATAGAAATGCTACAAATGGCGGGTCAGGTAGCTGATATGAGAGAGACAGACAGAGTTAGCATTTCAGTTCAGTGACCTTTCATCCCAACTTTTTTACCCTAGCTTTGTTTCCTGACTATCAGCCAACTTTCTGTCAATGTGGCTTTATTTCCTCTTAAGCTATTAGGGACCTTTTCTGCAGCACTTCATTAAGAGCCTTTGAAAATCTGAGTACATTACCTCTTACTATGTTCCTTTGGCAATTCAACTGACCACTTTCTAAAAAGAAAAGCTCCATTAAGCCTGTCAAGCATGATTTGGGCTTTAACAATCCATGCTGGCTGTCTTTCAATTAGTCAGTGTACTTCTTCATTCTCTCTATTTTTACCTCCAGTTATAGATTCTATGGGTTGCCCTCAATTAATGCTGGACTAGCTGGTATATCATTGGTTGATTTGTACTTTAAATGCAGATGTTTCATTGCTCAATGTAGAATTGAAAAGCTGTGACCAATGTAGAGTCTTTATCTGGACCCGCTGACTGATGTACCATTATGTTAAATGTTGAGACTCTATCCCCTTTTTCCCATTTTCTCTAACAATTATTATGGGTACTCCGCCATTACAATTCTATTCTCACTTGCACCGTGTAGCAAGAAAGCAAAAATCATTATTGTGTGACATATCTTGAATCTGACTGGGAGAAATTAAAAGAGAGGACTAACCCTGAGTTTGCGTTGACTCACTTCTGCCAATAATTCTGAGCTCCAACATTTCAATATTACCCTTAAAAATGGCTTAAGGTGCTTCAGGTTGCTGCCCGTCCTTCCATTTGGGTAATTTCTTATCTGTAACTTGTTACTGCAATTGGAGATGTAAGGGTAGTTTACCAATTGTATTCAGGAACAAGTTTAAACAAAGCATCATTTCTTTATAAGTCTGTAGTGTTATGATGCTGATTCAACAACCTGCTCCCTTTGGATGAACCTCCACACATGGAATCATTTCCATTACCCTATAGCATCTAAAAAATTTCTTTGAACATATGCAGTGACACTCTAGTCTTCCCCACCACCTGCACATTTATGAGTAATTGGACTTAAATTGTGCATTGAGGTTTAGTTGGAGACTTGCTTTAGAACTTGTTATATTGGTGCTTCTTTTGGAACAAGGAATTCCAGACCAGGTAGACAAATTGTAAATCGGAACAGGAACACTTTATTAACAATGCTCCCACCACCACAATTGGTTCGAGGCTCTGCCCTTCTAAGTCACATGGCCAACTCTCTTAAAGGGGCAGCACCCAAATTGAATACAGAGCAGAATTCACCTTTACAGATGTTGTTTTAGAAAATTACTGAGGTTCTAACTTTTTTAAAAAATGACTTGATTTATCTGATGCTTTTCTTTACCTCAGCATGTTCCAAAGTTCTTCAAAGCCAACAAAGTATTTCAAAAGTGTTGTCAAATATTTAACACAAGAATTGCAGGAGCTGTTTGTTGTTTATGATAACTTGTTGAGTGCAATGAGATAGGTGACCAGATGGTCTGTTCTAGTGATGTTGTTAGAAGGATAAAACTGTTCAGAATGCCAGAGAAGGCTCCCTTGCTATACTTCAGTATTATGCTTTGGGATCTCTTGTGTCCTGCTGAAAGGACAGACAGCTCCTCTGTTTAACATCTTGGCCAAAAGATGGCACCCCTTAACACCACACCATGCTGTGAGTGGTGCATTGAGGTATCAGCCTAGATAATGTGCTTCAGTTTCAGGAGTGGAACTTGAACTCACAATCTTCTGTCTCAGGTGTGAGCACTGCCGCCAAGTCAAGAATAACACTTAAAGGTAAAATGAGCGGTCTGTTGCAGAGTAGTCCTGTTTGTAAAGCTGGAAGGAAACTGTGTTTTGGCATTTTGAATGCGGTCATGGATAGTGGAGCATCTGGGGGGAGCATTTGTTTTACATACTTAATTGCATAATCAGTGTATGAAACTCCTTAAACTGCCCAAGGTTGAAATGTTTCTAATGTAGTCGAACTTTTCAAATCTGCACCGTACTCTGTTGTTATCTATGACATTACCCTTTCTGCCATTACCTCATTATTACAATTTAGTGTGTGTAAATGTAGCCTGTAATTCTTGTTATTTTAAAGCATTGTCATCACCAGAAAAGTTGATAATGTGTACTCCAAATGTTGGTCCTACAATGTGAATTTAAACAAGCAGATGATCTAGAATAGCAAGTTTCTCATTATCTTCACCAGAGAACCTCCTTTCATCTGCATGTTTTTATCAGGTAGGGTCCTTTTCAATGCTAAACAAGGCAAGCCTCACTTCCTGAATAAGTAGCTGACTCTTGTGCTAGAGATTTAGACAGCTGCTTGTTGTATCTCCTTCAGAAAACAACCTGACTCCCCTACAGTAGCTATAAATTCTTCACTGGAGGTAAGATCTTGGGGGGCTAGAGACTTAAGTGAGCCACAGTTTAAAAATGCTGTAAACACTCGGTCATTCTGGCAGCAGAAATAGAGGCAGAGCTTCAGAATATTGGCCTTTAGTTAGAACTTAATTTAAGTCATATTCATGTGCAAAAATTCAGCAAGTAGAAAACCTACTGCACAACATTCCATTTGGTGAAAAGCAGGTAACGCAGGTTCCCACCCCAACATGTTCAGACAACTGAGAGTGCTATGCAGAAAGAAAAATTGTTTAATAAGATAACGAAGAATTGCCTTAACTATTCTCTCCAAATTGTTTCGCAAGTTTGTTTGTAAAAGGTCAAACCTATACTGGCAGTGCTTACTTTTTGTGAGTGCAATGAAAGTGAAGCTGTTGCATAAAATCTATGACTCAACTTGCATGTCCTTGAATAATACTGTAGAATATTAAAATAATTAGTTTGGAGTGAGCAGTCAGGTTCTTGTCTGCCTTCCTTTCTACCTCAGAAAACACTTGTGATGGGACATGCGACAAACAGTTGGACCCAATACACGATGAAAGATCAGTGAATTACATGGGGTCGAAGGCCGGCAGAAAGCAGCTGTATTCGAACAAGACATTACAGAGACAGTCTATGGAAGATCCTGCACCTATGATGGCTGTTTGCCGATCCCCATCTTCCAGCAGTCTGGAAAGCCGGATGGGGAAGAGGTTTGTCAAACCTTTTAACACGACTGCTGAACACAGCATCACCAGGGTGCCAAAGAAATTGGGAAAAACATCGCCTGACTCAGAAAACGGAGAAGACAAGTTACACAAGATATCCCGCTCACTGACTGACAGTGAGGTGGGTAAGGGACTTGCTGGTCGGGATCATGGGGTAAGTGTCATTTTGTGGCAAATGAGGGACAACACTGATTAGTCTTAGAGATACATTCATGAAGGAGGCCATTTAAAACCAATATGTTTGTGATAGCTCTTTGAAAAAGTTGCCAAAACAAAGTAATTTAGATTAAAGTGAATTGCCAATGCTTATGCAAATCTGACGTAAAGGTAAGAAATGCTGGAAACACTGTGCAGTTCTGGCAGCCTTTATGAGCAGAGAAATAGAATTAGCATTTCAGGGTTGTCAATTTTGGTGAAATTCAAAAGCTGCTTTTTTCTGAGAGCGTGGTGAGGTTGTGGAATTTGTCTCCAGTTGAGGTGAATAGCATTGATGCAATTAAAGGGAACCTAACCAAACAAAAAGGCAAAACACACACATTGATAGGAGATATGTGAAGAACATAATTATTGGCAGAGACCGGTTTGTTCAAATGAGATTTGAAAATTTGCTTGAGTAGCTCTATGCATGGGTAAGTAAAATCCATGAAGCAATAGCAGGTGTTCAATAATATATGCAAAGGTGGAGAGAAGAAATGAAATTAAGTGCAGTCAAGTGAGTCCTGATTTTCTCCATATTCATATCCTGATCCTTCACTGAAATGGTTAACCAGTTATTCTGTTTGCTGTGTTTGGGTGGGGTTGCTGGAAGACGCAGCACTTGGAAACCTCGGGGTGATGAATCTATGTCAGTACAGTGGTGTTTTCATAGGAATTGTTAACCCCTTGTGATCCAATAATGAGGTGTCTCCCTGCTGCTTTTCAATCTCAAATGGCTAAGAGCGAAAGGTCTTTTTGTTTTGATACCCATAACTTCAGTGACTGTGAATTTCATATTCTAGGCACATTGCACCCGATTGCAGTGATCTAGGTGCGTTACTTTACACACTGGATTTCTGTTCTCCTTCATCTTGAAGTGGCTCCTGTATTGAGGTTGTTGAGTTGGCTCCTGTAGCCAACAATTGGCAAAAGACACAACAAGGTCCCACAAACAACGTTCAAATTGCCGAGAGATGGTTCCTGTGCATGCTTCCAGTTGTTCCATGATGGTTACAAGTAGGATCTTGCTATGCCCCAGTTGGCTGCTAAATTTCTCTGTCACAACACCAGTGGTATTTTATCCCTGGTTGTGTGAGGTCATTATGCTGGGCCACCTTTATAAAATGCAAGTAGAAGTTTGCTGAAGAGCTTGCTGGGCTGTTAAGATTCTACCATATTGGTGCAGGATTGGAGTCATAAAAGGATAGGTTTCTTTCTCCCAAAGAATATTAGTGAACCAGTTGGATTTTTACAACAGTTGCACAGCTTCACAATTACTTTTGCTGACGCTAGCTTTTTGTTACCGGACTTTTAAAACTGAATTCAAATTCTCAAATTGTCACAGTGAGATTTGGACTCTCATTTGCTGGATTATGAATCAAGATCTCAGGATTACTAGTGCAGTAAAATGACTGCTATGTTTCTGTGTTACATATTAATATGCTTAAGGTATGTTACAAAAATAGGAAGTTGTCACAATAAACATGCAAGTTGGCTGCTTCTAAAGTGTGGGACTGGGCAACATGACATTGGCCTAACGTGCTAACGCAAACTTGCTGTTCAGAGTTTTCTGGAAATAAAGATTCTAATCTGTACAGAATACCATAGTTTGGAGAAATATGAGATGTCTACTAAGTTCCATTTATGAAGTGATGATGTTCTATTCTATCCACCAGTACATTGGTAAAGAAGGGATGAGTAATGAGAAAGTGAACACAGCAAAATCCCCCACAAATTCACGGAAATCACTGAGCAGGAAGGTCAAGTCGGTGAAAGAGACGGTGAGGAGAAAGATTACAAAGACGTACAGTGGTACTGCACCTCCCCAGGTAAGTAATCCCTCCCTTCCTCCATCTCCCTTTAAGACCATTCTCGAAAACCTCTCTTTGACCAAGCTTTTTGGTCACTTCTCCTAATTATCTCTTCTTCCCCAGTCAACATCTGTTTTTCCCTCATGTCTCCATATGGAGTGTCTTATGACATTTTTCTCCTCCACACTGGAAACACAGAGGTAGAAGAATAGTTTGACACTTGTGTCTAATTTGCCACCTAATTTGGTCATGGTTGTTCTGTAATCTAATTTCACTGTCCCATATTCCTTAGTAAAAATTGAGCGATCTCAGATTTAAAATTAAGACTTAATTTAGCATGCAGTAACCTTTGTGGAAGCCTGCTCCAGATTGCCATAATCTTTTATGCATAGAATTTTTAATAACATTGTTTTCTTGAAGGGAATAGCTGCAGTTTTCATAAAATTGTTTATTTTTATTCACTTGCGGGACATGGGCTTTGTTGGCTGGACCAGCCTTTATTACTTATCCCTGGTTGTTCTTGAGAAGGTGTTAGTGAGCTACCTTGTTGAACCACTGTAGTTGATCTACCGTAGGTAGATCCACAATGCCATTAGGGAGAGAGCTACAGGAGTTTGACCCAGTGACAGTGAAGGATCAGTAATATATTTCCAAGTCAGGAAGGTGAGAGGCTTGGAGGGGAACTTGTAGATGGTGGTGTTCCCATGTATCTGCTGTCCTTAACCTTATGGATGGTAGTGTCATGGTTATGGAAGGTGCTGTCTAAGGATCTTTGAATATCTGCAGTGCAACTTGTAGTATTCGCTGCTGCTACTGAGGCGGAAGTGGATGTTTTTGGTTGTGCCAGTCAAGTAGGCTTTTTGTCCAACATGGTGTCAAACTTCTTGAATGCTGTTGGAACTGCACCTATGCAGGCAAGTGGGGAATATTCCATCACACTCCTCACACGTGCCTTATAGATGGTGAATAGGCTTTGGGGAGTCACGAGGTGAGTTACTCACTGCAGGATTCCTTGTCTCTGATCTGCTGTTGTAGCCATTATATTTATATGACATGTTCAGTTTGCAGTCAATGCAAAGTCCCAGAATGACATTAGCTGCATTCATTCTAAGGCCAGTTGTATCTTTCCTAAAGTATAGTGCTCTAAACTGAATAGATAGCTCACGATGTAGTCTAACCTGGGCTTTATATAGCTGTTGCATGACTTCTATCCCTTTGCATTCTTGTTCCTTTGACATTAAAGGTAAGTATTCCATTAGGTTTTTAAGTTATTTTTTGTGCTTGTCTGTGGCTTTTAAATGACCTGTACACCTGGACCACTAAGACTCTTCAAATCTCCCTTATTTTTAGCCTTTTGGAGGGTACTCTGATGTCAAATTACATTATCTAGGGTTGGGGTGTTCAGAATAGAACAAAAAGGTGGAAGAGACTTCATAATGTTCAACCAATGTGTTCCCTTTCTCCCCAGTTGCCTTCCGAAGGAGTGATGTCCACTGCTCAGGCTGCAGATCCAACAGATAAGTCTGTCCAACCAGACAGACCCAAGCTGACTGGCGGTGGCTCAGTGGAGAGTCTGCGGAGCTCCTTGAGCGGGCAGAGTTCAATGAGTAAGTGTCCTTTTATCACTCAGCTTGATTGGCCCGGGTGGTCTCGGAGTATTCATAAATTGAAAAGTAATCTTTAGGATGCTGTTAGAAAAAAGTCAGGGAGAGCAGTCATAGAAACACTTAATACTCTTAGCTTGAAAATATATAAAATAGGTTGTGATGATATTAATACTATTGAATAGAAAGAGTCTTTGCTTTTCAATTAGACTTCGAAAGATGCAATGTCATGATGATGGATTACTGACATGAATGGAGGAGAGGGAGTAGGATGGTTCGAAATGAGAGGTCATGTGATTAAATCTCCAGAAATCCCAACCAGAGTTGACAACCTGATTTTCAGCATGTGTCTAAATCTTAAAGTTGTGCTGTTCATAAACAGGAAGAGAAACAAGCTGCTACATTGCTATACTCTGACTCAAAATGAGAATCGTTAAAATATATAAATAGGCCCTGATTTTCCTGCCTAGACCCTACTACGTTGAGTTTATGATTTTCTAGAACTGGACATGTGCATGCCCTGCTTTCTCTGCCTGAAGCTTAGGCCTTAAAATTGAGGTAAGAAACAGGAACACAGTTAAAGTCCTCAAAAACCTGTGTTGGTAGCACTTGCCACTGAGATGTTCTTTCCAGAAACTTTAAGGGATGGGGGTGAAATGTACCTCCAATTCGGCATTCAGAATTCAACTCACAGGAGTCAGAGTTTAGGATTCTTCATTTGAGAGAAAAGGAGGCAGAAGGCTACACAACACCTACACCCACCACAGTTGTAATGTTTTTCTGGGTTCTCCTGCTGAAATCTGCCTCGTTTTCTTTCTTTCTTTCTTCACCTGGACAACTACGATTCCCATGTATGCTGAGGAGAAATACTTATCCTTAGAGTTTTTTTTAAAAAGTCTTAATAACCAGGCCAATTCTTTTGCAAAGAATAAAAGGAGTCATGTTACTAGCTAAAGCTTGGAAGGATGTATTGGACATTATACTGTGACTTGAAACCCGTATCTCCCACAAACCCATCAGAAGTTTCATTTCCTAATAATACTTGCCATGAAACAAAGAGGAGAAAAAAATTAAGCACAGGAGGAAGGAGAATTGGACCTTACTTTGGAGAATGTGAATTATAATAACTCTAAGCACTTCCCTATTTTTCAGGTGGTCAGACAGTGAGTACCACAGATTCATCAGCCAGTAACAGAGAGAGTGTGAAATCAGAAGATGGTGAGGATGAAGAATCCGCTTATCAGGGACCGTTTTGTGGCCGAGCTCAGGTCCACACTGATTTTATTCCAAGTCCGTACGATACGGATTCATTGAAACTTAAGGTACTTCTGAATTTATTTTCACTTTTGCTTTTGCATTTCTAGAAGGAATGGAGAGGTTTACCTGCCTTCCTTAATCGAGTGTATCTGCTGTCCAACTGGCTGTAACCAGATTGGGGTAATTTTGCACGTTTTACCACATTGAAGTCTAGTCACCATATTGTAATCTCCTCCGTTAAATATGTAGAATCATGGAAATTCACAGCACAGAAGCTCTCAGTCAACCCATCACAACTGTTGGCGTTGGCTCCCTGAGCTATCCTAATTAATTTCATTCCCTTTGCATTTTGGCATACCCTTGTATGTTTTTCTTAGCAAAGTTTCGTTCATAAAGCTATTGTGAATTCTCTCTCTGCATAGTGGATTCCTTACTCAATCACTTCAGAAATTGTTTCTCTCTACTTACATCTTCAAAAGTACATCACAAGTTTGATCTCCAACTTATCAACATCCACCCACTTTAAAAGATTTGCTTCTGTGAGCCCCTAAGTCTATCTGCTCCTCTACTCCTTTTAAAGGTTTACCATTTCGTGTGGTACTCTCTCCCATTCTTCCTTCTAAAATGAATCACTTGACATAGCTCTGTGTTAAATTTCACCTGGCATCCTTCGGTCCAATTTACTATCTGATGTTGACTTTAAATAATTTGCAGTCATCCTTCCCTATTAGTTGTGCTTGCTACTTTTAATGCTGTAATTAACATTGAACAATATTCTCTGCTGTACCTGAGCCCATCATTGCCCCTGTTATAGAGATAATCGGTGGGTCCAACAGCCATTCTCCCACTTGCTTTGCCTACGTTGCATCTGATTCGATGATGCCACCTTCCAAAACAGCACTGCTGACATGGCTTGCTGCTTCCCTAATTGCCGTCTCCTGCCCACAGTGGTTGACAAGGCCCTCAATGCCATCCAGCCTATCACCCATGCTTCCGCCTTTGCTCCTGCCCATCACTCAGTGCGATTGGGTCATCCTTGTCCTTACTTTTCTTCCCACCACCCTCTGCGTTCCAAGAATTGTTCTCCGCCATTCAGACACCTCCAGCAGAACGCCACCACCAAACACTTCAGCCCCTCACCAACAACTGACCCCCTCACCGCCACCACCAACCTGTCTGTATTTCACAGGGATTGTTGCATCCAGGACACCCTGGTTCATTCCATGACCAGTAACACCACCCCGCATCCCACAGCACCTTCCCATGTAACCACAGAAGGTGCGACACCTGCTCCTTTACCACCTCTCTGCTCATCATCCAGGGGCCTAAACAGTCTTTCCAGGTGAAGATGCATTTCACCTGTACCTCCTCCAATCTTGAGTATTGTATTCACTGCATCCGATGTGGCCTACTCTACATTGGAGAAACCAAATCCAGACTGGGTGACCGCTTTCCAGAACACCTCCAGTCTGGGCACAAGCATGACCCCGACCTTCCCATGGTCGATCATTTCAACACAGCATCCTGCTTGCATGCCCACTTATCTGTACTCAGCATGCTACAGTGCTCCAGTGAATCACAGTGCAAACTGGAGGAACAACATCTCATAGAGTCATACAGTCATACAGCACTGAAACAGAGCCTTCAGTCCAACCAGTCCATGCTGAATGTAATCCCAACCTAAACTAATCCCACCTGCCTGCTCCTGGCCCATATCCCTCCAAACCTTTCCTGTTCATGTATCCATCTAAATATCTTTTAACCTTTGTAGTTGCATCTGCATCTACCACCTCCTCAGGAAGTTCATTCCACACGCAAACCACCCTCTGTGTAAAAAATTTGCCTCATGACTTTTTTTAAATCTCTCTCCTCTCACCTTAAAAATGTGCCCCTAATCTTGAAATTTCCCATCTTAGGGAAAAGACAACTACCATCAACTCTATCTATATCTGTCATTATTTTATAAACTTCTATCAGGTTGCCTCTCAACCTCCTACATTCCAATGAAAGAAGTCCCAGTCTATCCAGCCTTTCTTTATAACTCACCTTCCATACCTGGCTACCTCCTAGTAAATTTCTTCTGAACCCTCTCCAGTTTGACAATATCCTTCCTACACCTGGGTGACCTGAACTGGATGCAGTATTCCAGAAGAGGCCTCACCAATATCCTGTACAACCTCAACATAACGACCCAACTCCTACTCAAAGGACTGAGCAATGAAGGCAAGTGTGCCAAATGCCTTTTTAACCACTTTGTGATGCAAACTTCAAAGAATTATGTACCTGCACCCCAGGTGTCTCTGTTCTACAACACTATTCAAGGCCCTACCATTAATTGTATAAGCGCTACCCTTGTTTGTTGTACCAAAATGCAATACGTCACTCTTATCCAGATTGAACTCCATCTGCCATTTGAACAGGGTGCCTTTGTAATCTCAGAAAAACTTATTCACTGTCTACTATGCCATCAATTTTAGTGTCATGCGCAAACTTACTAACCAGGTCTTGTATATTCTCATCCAAATCGTTTATATACATGACAAATAAAAGAGGACCCAGGACCGATCCCTTGGAACGCCGCTGGTCTCAGACCTCTAGTCCGAAAGCAACCCCGCACCATTGCTGTCCGTCTCCTGCCCTTAAGCCAATTATGTGTCTAATTGGCAAGCTCACCCTGAATCCCATGTGACCTAACTTTACTAATTAGTCTACCACGTAGAACCTTGTCAAAGGCTTTACTGAAATCCAAATAAACAACATCTACTGCTCTGCCACCATCAACCTTTTTGGTAACTTCCTCAAAAAACTCAACGAAGTCTGTGAGACATGATTTTCCTTGTACAAAACCATGCTGACTATCCCTAATCAATTTTTGCCTCCCTAAATGTCCATAAATCTATATTTTATAATCAACTGCAACAATTTACTCATAACCAAAGTCAGGCTCACAGGTCTACAGTTCCCCAGCTTCTCCTTACAACCTTTATTAAACAAAGGTACAGCATTAACTACCCTCCAGTAATCGAGTACCTCATGCATAGTTATAGATGATGCAGATATTTCTGCAAGGGGTCTCTTAATTTCCTCCCTTACTTCGCACAGCGTTCTGGGATACGTTAGATCGGATCCTGGAGATTTATCCATCTTTATATTCTCTAAGAGCTCCCGAACCATCTCTTCTGTAATGTGAACTATTTTTAAAATTTCAAAGTTTATTTCTCTGCGTTCTCTAGACTCCATTTCTTTCTCCACAGTAAAAACTGACACGAAATATTCATTTAGTGTCTCTCCCATCTCCTGGGGTTCAAAGACGACCACCTTGATCTTTAAGAGGCCCTACACTCTCTGTAGTTACCCTCTTGCTCTTAATGTATTTGTAGAATCTCTTTGGGTTATCCTTAACTTTATCTACCAATGCTATCTCAGATCCCCTGTTTACCTTCCTGATTTTTTTCTTAAGAATGCCCGTACGCTCTTCATATTGATTAAGAGATTCAATTGAACCAAATAAAAACCAAAAGAACAGCGAATGCTGTAAATCGAAAACAGAAGGTTCTGGAAAAGCTCAGCAGGTCTGGCAGCATCTGAAGAAAAAAATCAAAGTTAACGTTAAAATCAGAACTGAGGAAGGTTCTCTGGACCCGAAACTTTAACTCTGATGTTTTCTTCACAGATGCTGCCAGTCCTGCTGAGCTTTTCCAGCAAGTTCTGTTTTTGTTCAATTGAACCAAGTTGCCTATATCTAAAATGAGATTTATTTTTATTCATGATTAGAACCTCAATATCTTTATTCATCCATTGTTCCTTTAATCTTGCCAGCCTTGCCTTTCACTCTGAGGAACAAAATGCCTCTGAACTCTTGTCTTCACACTCTTGAATGCCTCCCACTCGTCAGACGTCCTTTTACCTGCAAGCAGTCTACTCCAATCAACTTTTGAAAGTTCTCGTCTCATACCATTAAAATTTGCCTTACTCCAATTAAAAACTTTTACCTTTATGGAAGGCTTATCCTTTTCTGTAACCATTTTGAAACTATCAGAATATATGATCGCTAGACCCAAAGTGTTCTCCCATTTTTACTTCAGTCACCTGCCCGGCCTTATTGCCCAAAAGGAAGTCTAGTTTTTCTCCTTCTCTAGGAGTATGCGCATATTGATAAAGAAAATTTTCTTGAACATATTTGACATACTTCACAATCCAAACCTTTAACACAATGGTAGCCCCAGCCAATGTTTGAAAAATTAAAATCCCCCATTGTTACAACCTTATTACGCTTACGTATATCTGACATCTCCCTACATTTTGTTTCTGATTTCCCTCTTACTACAGAGGGCCTATAGTACAATCCCATCCAAGTGATCTTTCCTTTCTTACTTGTAATTTCTACCCTTATATTTTCACGGGACAATTTTTGAGAAATATCTTCTATAGTCACAGCGGTCATGTATTCCTTAATCAAAATCACCATTCCCATTCCTTTCTTGCCTTCTTTTCTTTCCCTCCTATAGCATCTAAAACCCGGAACACTGAGCTGCCAGTTTTGTCCATTTCTCAGCCAAGTTTCTGTAATAGCTACGATGTCCCAATCCCATGTTATCTCTTATTTAAGAACAAGGTATAGAGCTAGATGAACACAGCAGGCCAAGCAGCATCAGAGGAGCAGGAAAGCTGAGGTTTCGGGCCTAGACCCTTCTTCAGAAAACATAAGTTGCCTTCTCCCATGACTACACAAATCAGTACGGCAAGGCAAGGCTTGAAAAGTGTGACCATATAGGCAGGTGCTAACTGAGTGACTGTGCAGCCAAGATACAGCCTGGCCCAGCCAGCTTGGTCCCTGCCTATGTGTGCTAAGTGTCCCTGCTGCAGGCTTTCAATGCTAGTTGCTGGTGCAGACTGCAAATGTAACAGAGAGATGCCATAACGGTCATGATGTCCATGGATGAGGTGTGCATGCAGCAGGCGGCCACATATTGTGCCCAAAGATGCCGTTTTGACCTAAGGCAGCATGGAGTTACTTCGGAGCAAACAGGGAGATGAAGTTACCAGTTACTCATTCTAATTTCCATGTCGAGCTTTCTCGATGTCTAATTTGTTCTGTACATTTGGCAAGAGAGAAAAGTTGAACATTCAATGAGATGATTCAGGCCATTAACAGGGCGTTTTAACAATAATCCTTCTTAACTGGCAACTCACTACTTCCTAGTAAGAAACATAAACTACTTGACAAAATCACACATGATGCAGTGATATGCTCCCAATATCAAGGTGGACATGAACGAACCTCTCATCCAATTCTGCCCCACATTTTACTGTATTCACATTGCTCAGACCTCTTTTACGTTCCTCCCAAAGTCTTTACAATGATGACTTGGGTGGGGGGTTAGAAAATGAAGATATTTAATTCATGCTTTGACGAATAAGATTTATATATGAAGTCTGTTTCTAATAAATCTGGGGTTTCATTTCACCACTTCTTTGTTATATTTATTTTGCTACCTGTAGCAATTTATTTTCATTACGTATATTGAAAACAAGTTCTACATATTGTACTGAACGTCCTAAATGTTATTCTACAAATGAATTCATAGCTTTAATCTTCAAAAACATCATCCACAATAACTCAACTTTTAAAAAAAAAAGCAACATGAGTGCTAATTATCTTATTTTTTATGATCATCAGGAGTTTGTATTGTAAACAGCATTTAACTTCCAGCTCTATCAAAAGGTCATCAACCTG
Source organism: Ginglymostoma cirratum (assembly GCA_024137785.1). Lineage (NCBI taxonomy): Eukaryota > Metazoa > Chordata > Chondrichthyes > Orectolobiformes > Ginglymostomatidae > Ginglymostoma > Ginglymostoma cirratum. Next base: position 13,865,532 of record JAHRHZ010000275.1, read on the forward strand.
AAACATTAACTGTGTTTTTCTGTTTCCATAGATGCTGCTGTGTATTTCCAGAACTCTGTTTTTAATTTAAAATCTCCAACATCTGGTGATTTTTTGTTTTTGTTTTATTTTCCCATAATCAGGTACTGTACAGGCCACAATTACTCAAACTACTATTTTCTTCATTTCAGTAATATGAAGAATCACGAAGGAGTACCAAGCATCACCTTGTGGAGAAAAATTGAGGGTGATTGTTGTGTTATGTCTCATAGTCAGTATAAGTTTTAAGAGATATGTTCATGATAACATCACTGTATCATAGTATGTGAGCTAAGTGTATAAATGTCTCACACTCCATCTTGTCCCAGGATCTCTCAAAGCATGACATACTACTCAGCTGTAATTTATAAACTTAATATTAGCCCAGCCAGTTGAGTGCCTGAGAAATACACTATTTGTATACAAAACTAGCAACAGACATGTTCACAGTGCACAGTGCTGTTTACATCCTTGTAACAAATGACATCTCTAAATTTTCCATTGCTCGATAACTTAGAAACACAACAGCTGCGACCATTTATTCGATGTCTGGGATCAGATAGTGTCAGGCACAGATTGCAATTCACTGGCAAACCAGTTCAAGACATTCCATAATCCTTTGTCACCCCACTTTCCATGCTCAAAGAGTCTAGTAGAATGTACGTTATGTCCAAGTGTTGAGCAAGAAAGCAAACTTTTCATACAGCATTAATGCATTTTGTGCAAGACCAATGGAGAAGAGATTACCATCAGCAGCATAACTTATTCTCCAAATACATTTGTGAATGACCCTATCCAGCAACCAACTGTCTAGCCATTCTGATATGTAGGATATTCTCCTTCAAAGACAGAGGAAAGTGAAAGAGGTACAAGATGAGTGAGCAGGTATAAGACAACGAAAGTTGTACATTGAGAAGACAGTGAAAGTGAGAAATTCAAATATAAATACTTGGTTACTAGAAAGGTAAATAAAATATGTAACCACCTGTATCATATGAAGTCATTAGTAATTATGGTCTGAGCTGGCTTTTGTTCCTTCACAATGTACAGTATGCCAACCAAGCACACAGATTAAGGAAGACCACTTTGACGATTGTGCAGTGATGCCAAGTGATGGTAACCAGACATCAACGAGACAACCAAGTTGTCAAACAAGTGCAACAAGGGATAACGTGTACCTTTCCAGATATATGTGCACGATCATCAGATCAGGATTCAGTTGTCAAATCTCTGAGACATTATGTTAGAGATTGAAAATATTAGTCACGTAAATTCTGTTTAATCTATTTATATAATCATCAAGTTGACGATATATACAACCATATATATCTGTTTGGAACTTTTTTTAATTTGGAAAAAGGAGGGCTATTGTTTCCTGTGTCTTAGTCAGTTTGTTGATACACCTTCAAAAGACTTGCTCGTTATATCATAATTGCATCATAGCATGTGACCTGGCGGCATAAAGGTCTCAGACTTCATCTTAACCTGGAATCACTTGAAACATGACAGTCTATTGAAAGCATGCTTCTCTGTAGTAATTGGTTGACTTAACATCAGCCTCCACATTTATGTGAGTGAGAAATATGCTGTTTGTACATAAGAGTTAGTTGTAATAAATATCAGTTGGATTCTTCAAAAGCACAATGTCTACACCCAGTTTCTTATGTTAAGTGAGATAACATGACATTGCAGCATCAGCTAAGATACCCCAATGAAGGTAAAATAACAGCAGTGATTAATTTTGCGCTGCGCAACAAAGTAGAGCATCTGAAATGTCTGAGTAGGGGTGGTGAAATTTCTTTGCTCACTATCCAGCTACAGTTTGTTAGATGAAACTAGAAGACAACTGAAAATCAATTTCCAACAACTGAGAGGTGCACACCAAAAGGAAATCAGGATGCAGACGCAGTCAACATCAAGTTTTAAGTTGAGCATGGTTAGGGAATATTATTTATAGTATGGGGATATCTATGCTGATAAATGGAATACCTTACATTCTGCGAACTATGTCAACATTAGATTCATTTCAGGTTATTGACTTGCTCGCCGAGCTGGCTTGTTCTCGTTCAGACATTTCATCA
>JAHRHZ010000275.1:13873595-13894612 GCA_024137785.1 Ginglymostoma cirratum
CCACCCACCTTATCCTGTGACCTCACTGATATAAAATGTGGCAGCTCATTCAGCGTCCGATGTAGTTCTCCTCCCACGAAAATTCATTGCTATCACAACAAAGCTTGGTTATTGATGGGAAGAATAATTTGCCTTTGAAAGAAGCCTGTCAAAAAACAGCTTCATTTGATCAATAAATACTGGTCAGAAAGGAACCAACTCTCGTGGAACAAGCAACTGTTTCAAATTTTGAATCATTTTTATTAGAAAAAAAAATCACCGTAATTGTTTTCTGATTGGACCATCTCCTCCTTTCATGATGTCTAGCATGGTCGATGTGGGATTCCGACAGTTCTGGTACAGAGGTATGCAGAAGACCTAGGACGTGCTGTAGAGCATGTGGCTGCCACTATGGAGCTTTTGAGAGTTAGAGAGCTCCGCAAGCAGCATCGAATGGCAGTGAGTATTACAACCAATTAATTTTACATCAGTGAGTGTTGTCCCTTCATCCCACTACCCCCACCCCCTTGGTACCGGCTGATGCCCTCTTTCCCCCCAGTCCCATCACCCTTTATCCCCTCACCCCACCACTTGCAGCTCTTACCCTCACATCCTGTGTACAAGTTGGCTGCTGCCTTTGTGTTACAACAGTGAGAGTGTTGCAGAAGCGCTTTATGGGCTGTAAATTGCACGCTTATGAAAGGTGGTAAACAAATGCAGGATTGCTCTTCGTTGTTATGATACAGACAATTTTCCCAATTGTTTATTTTGTTTGAAACTTCAATGTGGACATAGTAAATTCCAGTAATGCAACCCCATTGCGGGAGATTTTATTTATCAAAAATCTGAAACTAGCAATCATTTACATAGGAAATTCAATAAAATGTGATTGCAAACTGCTGGGGAAATCTAATTACAGTATGGCAAATTTACATTGGTCTTAACCATAATATATGTTGACTGAGGATGAAACTATACAGGACAAAGAATACAATGAGTTACTTTGAAGTTGGCACAGAATAAATTTACCCATCCTGGTCTATTCAACCTCCAATAACCATTCATTTAGTGTACTTACTGAAATGTTGCTGATACTTTGGAGCACTACAAAAGATGTCAGTGGCCAAGAGGCATAATTCATTGTCACTGACGACCTATTTCTTTTGTCTGATGTCTAGATTCCAAGTTCCTTTGATAAGATGAGCAGAAATTCTACAGCCCTAGAAATATCTAATGAGCCTTCAAGGAGCTGATCTCCATAGAACTGCCATGTGGATCATTACATCCTCAGCACCTCTGCTTCAGTTAGAGGAGTCATTTACAAACAGCTTTCAATTATTGGAATCGAAGGCCTAGCATGCCACAAGAGTATATGTTACGTGCACTATGTGTCCTTCTTTATTTCATCTGTTTTTGTGACAGACTTGATACTGCAGAAGTTGTTGATAAAGCAACAGTTCAATACTCAAAAAGTAGGCAAAGGAAGCAGAGTTGAGTTAAAAGGCTGGCCATAAACTTGCTCATGGTAGGTAGGTAGTTCTCTTAGCTGGGAAAACCAAGTTTCCACCAATTTTATAGTACTGAGGAAATTGCCAGCATTTAGCTCAGACTAAGTCACATTCAATCCTAGATTCAAGAAATTAGCCACTGCAGTTTCAAATAATCAAGTATAGTTTTGAGTCCTGTGCCCAGATTGTACAAAACACAGTCGTTGAAGTGCAGGTGAGGCCCATTCTAGACTCGTACTTGGTGTTTGAAGGTCTCTTTCATTGTCTAATCTAGACCATACTCTGTGTGAAAATCCCTCTCACTCCCTGGATTATTGTCTGACAGTACTTGCTTTGCATCACGCAACAAACATCACAAATTCAAAGTATCTTAGAAGTAAAAATGTGTCATAACTCTGAAGCTTAAAATATGCCCACTTGATGTTTTGTGATGGTACCAGGTTATTGGGTGCTGTTGTCAGTTTTGGGCCTGTCTGTATCATGTCAATACTCTGTTGTATGTTGCCTTATGATTGCAGTGAAACTTGAATCTTGTAAAGTAGTAAAGGACTTGGGGTGATCCAGAAGTAATTCCTTACGTTCCAATATGTTCATGTATATTTGAGATTGAGGAAATGTTTATCTTGTAGAATTGTAGAAACTACAGTACGGCCACAGCCCATCTGCCCTTGTAGCTGCTGTATTAGATGTTAAACTGGAGTTCCATCCTGCAAACTGTTTCCCAACAATTTGCCCATTATTGTTGACCACAAATGCCAGGAATCTTACTCTGGTTAAAGAAGAATTCTTTTCTTCTGTGTCTTTGGTTCCAGTGTCAATTTCCTTCAATTAGAACAGGTTGGAATTTGTTCTGTTAGGCCTTTCAAAAGCCCAAGGGAATGTAATTCCCTTATGGTCAGCAGAAACTCCTCAGAACATATGGTAACAATTGCCCCACCTCCCACCATGAAGGGGGCTCGGTGCCTTCACTGACCAGAATCTCCTCTACTTATTGCACACTCCAGCAGAAAGTAGGTTATGTCCCAACTCCCAGTATCTTCCCCTTACCCATAGATCCACATACCCAGCACACCACTTGTACCAGATACCATAATTTCAGATCCCAGATATTTCACTAATGTAATAACACAGTCCTATTGTTCAATATACAAGAGTTCTGTATAACTAACTCAGATTCTTTAATTATTACATTATATTTCCCCACATAGCATTTTAATGATACTGGAAGCTCTATTGTGTCAATTGCAGTGTATTTTAATATAAGCTTCTGATTCTCCTTTTCGCTTTGATGTTACTTAAGAACTGGATCATGTGTCATGGACATCTGGTCAAAGTGTAAGACTCATCATAAATGTTGATAGCAAATTGAAAATATTGAAAAGCAGCACAAAATTAAACTGATGCACTTTGTGTATTTGAGAATATTTAAGTAACTTATTGTATGTTTCCCTAACAATGTAAGTAACTATAACATACTGGTTGCAAAACATGCTTATAAAATGTAGTCAATCAAAGGTATACCTTATTAATGTGAGGTATGTATGTGTAAATATTCTTATCTGTTCCATTTAGCAGAATAATATTGAAATGTTTTTCAATAAAGTAACATTTGGATGAATTTGAGTTTTCTTGAAAAAGCAGAAGTTACTCATTTCCCACTCAAGTCCAGTTAAGGGTTTAACAACAGCTGGTATTTCATTACGCTGCAGCTGATGGTAATACTGGACAACCCAGACCCTAAAGTAAAACCTGGATTGATAGACTAAGTTTTACTTTTGCAATTTGCTTGCCATGGAGGTCAGTGACTGAGTATATTCAGGAAAAACTGCCAGTGTATTTCTAACAAAAGGACATAACTTTATTACGCAAGAGGAAAAATATGTATAAAAGACATTTTAGAAAGATCTTACCATGAACAGTGAAAATAAGGTTTCAGGCCTTTTCCCAAGCAATATGCTTTTTAGACACTGAGCCTGAGTGAAGTATTGATCCTATTTTCACTTTAACTTATTACTGAACAGACAAGATTGCAAGCATTTCCTTCTGGGAATTTGCTGTACGTTCATCTGGTCGGACTCTCTCCATTTAATTCCAAAACACAGGCTAACTCGTTAACTTTTCTCTGATGATTTGGCTGCTAAACAGCACATTTGGAGGTATGGATCTTTTTTGAACTGATTCTGGCTGTTTTTTCTCCAGATTATAAGGGCCCAACTTAGTAAATGCTTCACAAGTTATCTCATCAGGTAGCTATTTAGCTTGAGTCTCGTGACCTATTGGAAATGTTGTTTTGGCCCAAAGCTAAACAGTGTGAGCTGTGACCCCTTAAAATTAGTCACCTTCACAGAACTGAAAACCCATTTACCTCCACTTCCAGATCAATGTTCCTAAACAATCATACACCTTAAATATTCACTGTAAATTACATTATACTTTCATTTGGTTAAGCTTACCAAAGTTATTCACAGGACCATTAACACCACATGACATTGAGCCTCGTGGAGATAATGAAGGAAGATGACTGAAAACTTGAACAAAGAGGTAGGTTGTATGGAGCGTTTCAAAAGAGGCTAGTAAACAGAATTCAGAGCTACGCCTTGACAGCTCAAGGTATCATTACTGATGGTGGGACAAACAAAACAGGTTTCCAAGAGGCAAGAGATTTGGAGGATTTGAGAGCTGGGGGGATGCTACAATGATAGGGAGGGTGAGGTCGTAGAGAAATTTCAAAGCCAGGATGAGAATTTTTAAATTAATACGTTGCTGGTGATGGAACCCGGGGGCAGGGATAGAGAAGTTGGCTGAACAGAAAATGATGCAGCCAATTTTTGAATAATTTTAGGTTTACAGAGAATCTCACTTGTGATTTCTCAGTACTTTTACTGGTAAAATATTGGCCACTATAAGCATAGCTAAAACAATGGGAATTCAGTGTTTCCAAAGTGGATCACTTTAACTCAGCTAACTATCAAAAGGCTGAACCTCTATGATGTTATGCAGACTCTCAGTTTGGAGTCGAGATGGGGCATTAGATAGGCTTGATGCTAGCTAAAGCTTATAAAAAGATGTGTGCGTAAGTACCCCTCCCTGAAAGAATTACATCATCGAGCACAGAGGAGGCCACTTGGCCCACTGTGTCCATGTCAGCTCTCTACAAGAACAATGCATTTAATGCCACTCTTTTTTCTCTTCCCTATACCCATACAAGTTTCCTGTCTCTCTTCTTCTCTCCCCCACCCCCCGCCCCAAACCACCAATTCGTGATCCTGGTTTCTTTTGAAAGTCATCATTGGACCTGAATCCACCCACACATACAGTCAGCGTTTTTCAGATCCAAATGATGCACTGCACGTTCAAGCAGTGAAGAGAAGGAGTGAGGGTTGAAGTGTGGGAGATGGCTGGACACAGCTAAGGGACATGTTGGGCATGGTAATAGGGAATCCTAGGTTGAGGATAAAGGTGGATATTTCTGAAGACACCCCTTCCCCCACCCCCAACTGCAGAAAGTGGTATCATCAGAACAGATATGATAACGATGGAGAAACTGAGATTCTTTACAGGAAGTAGGGTGTGAGCATGTGAAGTTGAAGTAACTGTGGGAGTCAGTAGGTTTGTAACAGAAATTGGTGTGGAGATGCCAGTGTTGGACTGGGGTGGACAACATCAGAAGTCACATTACATCAGATTATAATTCAACAGGTTTATTTAAAATCATAAATTTTCAGAGCAATTGCTCCTTCCTCGGGTGAAGTGGAGGGAGTCACAGAATATATAGGCAGAGAGATAATGGCAAGATAATTCCAAGTAATTAAGATTGTAAATAGATAAGAACAAACAGTGCCAACACGCTGAACGACTTTGCAGGTGACCAAGTGTGTCAAACGGTGTGAGTAAAGTATAAACAGCTGAATAACAACTGAAGGAGCGACCTAGGAGCTGATTAATTAAGGCAGAGAGATTACGAATAATCAAGAATAAGATGGTGCTAGAGATAAACCAAACGTTTGTAATAAAAAGGGTGGTATCAGTGTTGCATGACAAGGGCCTAACCAAAGTAACAAATAATCAAAAACTGCAAATTAATTAAGGTAGAGAGGTAATCATAAGTAATCAAAGTAATGGTGTCAAACAGAATACTGAGGAAGATTTTACAAGCTCAGAACAATATGGTGGTGTTACGTGTGGCATGACATGAATCCAAGATCAGGGTTGAGGCCATCCTCATGAGTACAGAACTTGGCTATCAGTTTCTGCTCAGCGATTGTGTTGTGTATCTTGAAAGCCGCCTTGGAGGACATTACCTGAAGATTGGAGGCTGATTATCCTCGACCGCTAAGGGTTCACTTCTTTTTCAGCTGTTGACACTTTACTCAGCTTTTGATACTCTTGATCACCTGCAAAGACTTGTTATTCAGCCTGAGAACACTCTCCTCACACAATTTGTACTTATCTGTCAACACTCTTAATTATCTGGAATTATCTTGCCATTATCTCTCTGCCTATACATTCTGTGCCTGTACGCCTCCCTCCACTTTCACTTGATGAAGGAACGGTGCATCAAAAGTTTGTGATTTTAAATAAACCTGTTGGACCATACCTGGTGTTATGTGACTTATGGATATTGGTAGCCAGCCTATCCCCAGAAATGGGAACAGATGTCAAGGAAGGGAAGGGAGGAATTGAAGATGGACCAAGTAAAGGGGAAGGCAAGGTGGAAATTGGAAGTGAAATTGATAAACTTTCCAGTTCAGAATGAGAGACGGAAGCAGCACTGATACCATCAATATCCCAGAGAAACGGTTGTCAGTGGGGACTAGAGTAGGACTGGAATAAGGAATGTTCCATTTATCCCTCAAACAGACAGGCACATGTGGGTACCCGTGGCCACACATTTCACCTGAAGAGTGAGAGAGGTATTAAAGGAACAGTTAATCAAAGTGTGGATAAGCTCAGCCAGGCAGAGGAGGGTGGTGGAAGAAAGGGATGGATCAGGCCTTTTTTTCCAGGAAGAATCGGTGAGCCCTGAGACTATCCTGATGAGGGATGCATGTATAATGGAATTGCACGTCCATGGTGAAGACAAGGCAGCAGGAGCCTGCAAACTGGAAATTCTGACACTGGCGTAAAGCATCAGAAGAATCGGGGATGTAAGTGGGAAGGGACTGGACAAGGGGAGAAAAAAATCAAGATGAGCTAGGGAAATATAAGTTCTGTGGGGCAAGAGTGGGCAGAATCAATGGGTCTGGCCGGGCAGACCTGTTCGTGAATATTTGGGAAGCATGTAGAAGAAGGCTGCATGGATTTGGAGGACTGTGAGCTGGGAGGCTGTCGTAGGGAGATCCCTGAATGAAGTGAGGTTGGTGACAGCTGTGGAGACAATGGCCTGATGCTTAATGGTGGGGTCATGGTCCAGGAGGAGGTGTCTGAGAGCTAGCACTCAGCCTTCCCAATGTAGAGATCAGTATGTCAGACAACAGCACCACCCTTGTTGGCACGCTTGATTACAAAGTCGGGATTGGATCTGAGAGCATGGAGTGCATCCATTTCAGAGGGAGATAGGTTCAAATGGGTGAGGGAGGCAGTCTCCACACAAGCATGAAGAACAGCATCTGATTTTCCGCTTAGGAACCCTGCAGCCTCTAGGACTCATCATCAAGTTCAATAACTTTAGAGCCTGATTCCAACCTTCCATGTCTTTTTACCCAACCCCACCCCAGTCCTGTCATGACATGGGTTTCTCTTAGCTCCAGCTAACCACTTTTGATCCACTCTCAGGTCTATTATCAGACTCCATGCAATAAAAAGAATTGCTTAAGAATAGCAGAAGCTGAAAATCAAAAACAAAAACTGAAATTGCTGGGGAATAGCCCTAGCAGAAGAAAGGAATAAAGAGAGAACTTTCGAATTTTGGAAGTTGAAACTGAAAAGTAAAGGTTGACTTAAAATGAAGGAGTTTAAACATTCATATCCTGAAGTTGTGAGCACTTGTGTGCAAGATTCACATCTGAAATGGCCAATGATTATCAGCTTGTTCATAAATCAAAGCTTAGCTTCCGACATCAATTTCAGTCTGTGAGGGATAGAAATTAGGGAAAAGAGAAATCCTCAGGTGGTAGACGAAAAGGAGATATCATTGAAGATAGTAAAAAATTGTTTACCGCAGAGTAAAAAAGAAGCTCATGAGGTGGGGAAGAGAGGTAAATAAACGTCAGGTGTTTTTGTCATAATAAAGTAGCACACATGAAGTTGCAATGTTGGTGGTTTTAAAAATGCACTGGGAAGACGGATATGGGAAAACAGGAGAAGCCAATGGATTTAGTTGAAGTGGTAAAGGAAGGCACAGTAGAAGCCAAAAAGCTGCACCCGAATGTACAACCTGGTCAGGAGTTGGTTGAGAGCAAGTTCCCAGATCTCTTTAAAGAATTTACTTTCATGGGTAAGGTTTACTCATCTGTGCCAGGAGGAACAGGTAAAGAAATAAGATTTTAAGAAATACGAGAACAAGTCAATCTCTGATGGTGAGAGATGAGGAGATATGTAATTCAGAAGTACTATTGCCAGAAAAGGTGGTACTGGAATTCATGGTGAGAAGGGCAGTGTTCCATTGTGTAGGGTAAGACTGGAGAGTCCAGTGAAAAGTGGTGGGAGGAGAAATAGAGAATTTCTTGGTTCCAGAGATACAGTTCATCCTCAGTTATGATATAGCTGGATCACAGCTGGAAGTGATGCCCACTGTGAATGAAAAGCCACTGAGGTGTTATAGGAAGTATATCCTGGGATTTTTCTGACTGGGTGTTAACAAGGTCTCAAAGCAATTGGTTGAAACAGAAGGAAACACTAAGGAGTAAAGGTAAGGAAGTTAAAGTTCAATTATCAGAAACTGTTCCATTAAAGGTTGAGAAGAAAAAACAAGATAAGGAAGAGGACAAATTGGATATATTTAGTTCAGAGAAGTTAGCTGAATTACAACAGAAAGATTTAAAAAAGTGAAGCAGTTGTATCAAAAAGCAATCACCAAAGCAGAATCTAAGTGTATCCCAGCTAGTTATTATCTTAAAAATAAAGTCATGTTGAGGAAATGCAGACTACAGTGAATTCAGGCAGATGAGAAATGGGCAGATGTTCATCAAGTTGTATTGCCGTTGGGTTATAGAAAGGCGTTGTTGCGGGTAGTACGTCAATTACCAGTAGGAGGTCACTTAGGAGTAAGGAAAACTCCTGCAAAAATACAAAAACACTTATCAGCCTGAACTGCATAAAGATGTGGTTGAATTTTGCTGGGCATGTCATTTGTGTCAGGTAATAAAAACACCTCAGGCAGTGATAAAACCACCACCCCTAGTGCCCACTCCAGCATTTGAGTAATCTTTTACAAGAATCTTAATTAATTGCATAGGACCTCTCCCTAAAACAAAAAGAGGGAATCAGTGATAACAAGGTGTAGAGGTGGATGAACACGGCAGGCCAAGCAGCATCAGAGGAGCAGGAAAGCTGATGTTTCGGGCCTAGACCCTTCTTCAGAAGACCCTTCTTGTAAAAGATTACTCAAATGCTGGAGTGGGCACTAGGGGTGGTGGTTTTATCACTGCTTGAGGTGTTTTTATTACCTGACACAAATGACATGCCCAGCAAAATTCAACCATCTAATTAATCAATTAAATTCAGTCCATTTAAATTAGCCTTTGGGCATGAGGTAAGAGGACTGCTGAAATTAATTCAGAAACAAAAATGGTGAGTAGGATTTCAGAGACTACATATTGGACTGTGTGTCAAATTTTAGAGTGAGATTAAATAGAGCAGTTGAGTTCACTCAACTGCATTTAAAAGTAGCACAGCTTGTGATGAAACAGAAAGCAGACCAGAGATCTCAAATACGTAATTTCACTGGTGGAGGTAGTGTTAGTATCACTACCAGGAGTAGGTGAATCTTTATAGGCAAGGTTTAGTGGACGTTATCAAATCAAAAGGAAAATTGAGGGAAGTGAGTTATTTGATAAGAACTCCAGATAGAGGGAAGAACTCACTGAATGTTTCATGTGAATGTGCTCAAACAATATTTTCATAGGGAAGGAAAACAAAAGAAGGTGTTACTGGTTAAAATTCAGAGTGAAGAACTAAATCCAAATGATTCTGAATTTGATATTATTCAAATTAAATTGGACATGGGCCAAATTCTCAAAATTGGGATAAATTATTGAGTTGCCTTCCAGATCAAAATCAAAATGACCTGAAAGAGTTATTACAATCACATGGATAGTTGTACGGAAATAAGCTGGGAAGTACAAATCTAATTATGCATGGTGTAGATTTAGAAAATGCTGTTCCAATTAAGCAACATCCTTATAGCCTTAATCTGCTAAAATTGACACAGGTTAAAAAAGAAATTGAAAATGTGCTCAGAGATGACATAATTGATGTGATTTACAATGAATAGACCTCACCCATAGAGATGCTGTCAAAATCAGTATGCACACTACAATTATGTATGGATAATTGCAAAGTCAAGACTGTTACAAAATCTTATCCATGTTTGGAATACAGTACTGAGAAGGTGGGACAAGCAACTTTTATTTCAAGGTTGAATTTTCTCAGAGAATACTGGCAGATACCTTTATCCGAAAGAGCAAAGGAAATTTCAGCTTTTGTGACACTAAATGAACTTTACCAATTTAAATTCATGTCATTTGGTATGAAGAATGCACCAACCACAATTCAAAAACTAATCAATAAGGTCATTTCAGGATTACCTAATTGTGCGGTATATGCAGATGATCTGATGACTTTTGGTCACACATGGAAGGAACATTGGAGCATCTAGCAGAATTATTTGATCAACTTCTGGAGGCATGCTTGGTGGTAAACTTGGCTAACAGTGAGTTCGCAAAAGCCCCCAAGTCACATTCCTAGGCCATATTATCGGACGTGGACAGGTGGACCCAAGGGATGTGAAAAGAAAGGTTATTGGGGAGTTTCCCATGCCATCGAAGAAGAGGGAAGTACTGCAATTCCTGGGACTGACTGTTTTTTTTATCCGTACTGAATTTTAGCAGTGTGGTTGCTTCACTGACTGACCTGTTGAACAAGTGCTGAAAATTTCAGTGGATGGTGAATTGTCAGAAGGCATTTGACAATCTGAAAGCTGTGTCAACAACTGCTCCAGTGTTAGCAACACCTAACGACACAAAGCCATTCAAGGTGTCTATTGATGAGAGCGATGTGGGTATCAGTGCTGTACTCTCACAAGAGGATGACAAGAGGATCGAAAGATCTATTGGGTATTTCTCCCAAAAGTTGAATATTCATCAAATAAATATTTCATCATTGAGAGAGAGCTCTTGAGTTTGATGTTGACATTGCAATACTTCAACATTTATGTTACCAGTAATGTGTCTGAGACAATTGTAGTGATCATAACCTCATAACATTTTTGGAAAAATTTAAGGACAAAAATACCAGATGGTTTAGATGGACTTTAATCTTCTGCCATTTGATTTGAAAATTTTTTGTAGCAGAATGAGAGAACATAATTGCTAACGTGTTGTCTCAACTTTGATGAAGGAAAGCGGAGATGCTTGGTGGGGAAAGAAACAGACTGAGATGGATTGTAGTATTGAATGTTTGCATGCCTAGGTTTAATGTAATGTTTATATAAAATGTACAGTAAATGAAGCCGTCTTTGTATATTGATGGGTCTTTTTTCAAAGGGGTGTGACAATATGTACCTTTAAGAGAGATTTGTTCTGTTCTGTTTCTCTTGAAGAGGCATAATGTAAACTTGGTGCTGAGGAGGCAGCTCCAAGGAAAGCAAAGTAAATAGTTTTGGGGTAACAAGGTGTAGAGCTGGATGAACACAGCAAGCCAAGCAGCATCAGAGGAGCAGGAAATCTTGACGTTTTGGGCCTAGACCCTTCATCAGAAATAGTTTTGGGTTTTGTTTTTAGCATCGATAAATGAAGCATGACTGGGTGGAATCAGTCTCTCACAGACACGAGGATTTAGATTGTGCTTTCAGTTGAAGTTGGGTTTTTTTGGAGTTGATGCTACTAGATATAGCTCTCTCTCTGCTACTACAAAGCTTGAGTTCTCCCTCTACTGCCAGATTCATTCTGTCAGCATTCCTTCTCCTGGACCGGAGAGGACAGCAAGTGAGGGAATTTTTTTTGCTGAATTTGCCTTTGCCAAGGGTGTGTATATGGGATCCTGCTATATTGGAATAGTTGATGAGTCATGTTTTGATAAGTACTATGATAGAGTTAACGTTATGCTTTTTTTTCTTTGTATTTTATCTGTGGTATAAAAATAAAGTGTGCTTTGCTTATGCCTCGTAGTTTGACCAATCGAATTGCAGCCAGAATACAGCACCTTACACTTGCCACTAAATTAGATAAAAGTTAGGGTCTAGGCTATCTCCTTGACATGTTTTGAGGGGGTTTGGTCTGGTCCATAACAACCTACCCCTTTCGTTTCTCTGTCTCTGGGCTCCATTTCCACCTATCCAGTCACTTCTGCCTACTCCCAATCTTGTCTTCAGCATAAATACCAATTTTTTTTAGCTTCAATCAGTTCTGATGAATAATCACAGACTTGAAACATTAACTCTGCTTTCTTTCCACAGATGCTGCCAGACTGGCTGAGTTTCACCAGCAAATTCTGTTTTAGTTTCGGATCTCTAGCATCTGCTTTGCTTTATTCCATTGTAATTTTTTGATTTTATATGTTTTTAAAAATATTTTATTTATTTTATATTTTATAGTCATACAGTATGCAAACAGACACTTCAGTCCAACTTGTCCATGCCAGCCACATTTCCCAAACCAAACTAATCCCACTTGCCTGCGTTTGGCCCATATCCCTCTGAATCTTTTCTACTCATGTACTTGTCCAAATATCTTTGAAATGTTGTAACTGTACCTGCATATACCACTTCCTCTTGCAGTTCAATCCACATATGAACCACCCTTTGTGTGAAAATGTTGCTCCTCAGGTCCATTTTAAATCTTTCTCCTCTCACCTTAACAATATGCATCCCTAGTTTTGAACTCCCCCAACCCAGGGAAAACACCTTGGCTATTCACCTTATCCATGCTCCTCATGATTTTATAAACCAATAAAGTCATCCCTCAACCTCCTATGCTATGGTGAAAAATGTCCCAGCTTATCCTCATAACTCAAACCCTCCAGTCCTGCCAAAATACCTGTAAATCTTTTCTGAATCTTCTCCAATTTACTGATATCCTTCCTATAGCAGGGCATACTGAACTGTACACAGTACTCCAAAAGCGGCCTCACAACATCCTTTACAACCTCAACATGATGTCCCAACTCCTATACTCAATGGTCTGAGTAATGAAGGCAAGCATGCTAAATGTCTTCTTAACTACCCCGTCTACCTATGATGCAACTTTCAAAGGACTATGAACCAGAACCCCTAGGTCTCTCTGTCTGACAACACTGCCTGGGGCCCCAACCATTAATTGTATAAGTCCTGCCCTTGTTGGTTTTACCAAAATGCAATAACTTACATTTATCCAAATTAAACTCAGCCCATTGACCCAATTGATCGATTTCTTTGTAATCATAGATAATCTTGTTGAGGTTGGTTGGCTCGCCGAGCTGGTTTGTTGTTCCGCAGATGTTTCGTTACCGTGTTTGGTAACATCCTCAGTGCAGCCTCTGATGAGGCATCGGTGTGTTTTCCCGCCTGGTTTTTAAACTCTGGGGTCCATTGCGATGGATTGCCTCACTTCCGGGTTTCCTCCGTGGTGGAATGTATATGGGGTTGAGTTCAACTTCTTTATTAATAGCATGCTTCGTGTAGTGCCATGTTTCCAGGAATTCTCGTGCTTGTCTCTGCCTAGCCTGTCCCAGGACCTTGGTGTTGTCCCAGTCGAAGTCGTGAGCACTTGTCGTAGGGTTGATGTGGGCTTGTGTGCCACTCTGACGCCCAGCGGTCGTAGAAGTCTTGTGGTGAGTTCTGACGTGTTCCTGATGTAGGGTAGTGTGATGAGTGTGTCGGGGTGTGTAGAATCTTTCTGATGCTGTTTCTGTAGGCATCTCCTGACCCAGTTCTTTGGATATCCATTATCCTTGAACACTTGGAAGAGGTATTCCTCCTCCTCTTGGTGTAGTGCCGTGTTGTTGCAGTGTGTTGTTGCCCTTTTAAATAGTGTTCGCACGCAGCTTCGTTTGTGTGCGCTGGGATGGTTACTATTGAAGTTCAGTACCTGGTCTGTGCGTGTGGCTTTTCGGTGTACTTTCATTTGCAGTTCCCCATTTGCCTTGCGCTCTACCGTGACGTCCAGGAATGGGAGTTGTTTGTTCTTCTCCTCCTCTCTGGTGAATTTTATTCCGGTGAGGGTGTTGTTTATGAGTTTGTGTCTCTCTTCTAATTTGGTCTGTTTAATGATGACAAAGGTGTCATCTACGTAGCCTATCCATAGTTTAGGTTGGATTTGCGGAAGGGCCGTCCCTTCCGGTCTTTGCATCACTGCTTCTGCTATGAGTCCGGAGATGGGCGATCCCATGGGTGTCCCATTGATTTGCTCGTTTGTTTGGCCGTTGAAGGTGAAGTGAGCGGTCATGCATAGGGCCAGTAGTTTGAGCATGTTGTCTTTGGAGATGGTTTCACTGGGGTCGTGTTCTTGTTCCAGTCGTGTTGTCATTGTTTCCCTTGCTCGTGCTATGTCTAATGATGTGAATAGGGCGGTGACATTAAATGATAACATGGTCTCTTCGTCCTCTATCTTTATGTCTTTGATGGAGTTGAGGAATTCTTGGGCTGAGTGGATGGAGTGGGGTGATTTGTTGACCTGGTGCTTGAGTCTTCTTTGTAGTTCTCTGGCTAATCTGTGTGATGGAGTGCCTGGTATGGAGACTATGGGTCTGAGGGGGACATCCGGCTTGTGCACTTTAGGGAGGCCGTAGAATCGGGGTGTGTTGGTTCCTTCGGGTTTCATTCTTAAGAAGTCTGTTTTGTTGATCTGTCCTGTTTGTTTGAGTCTTTGTAGCGTGTATAGGATTTTGTTGCCTAGTTGTGGTGTCGGGTCAGTTTGTACTGGTCGGTATGTGTTCTCATCAGTGAGCGGTGCTTGTGCTTTGGAGATATAGTCCTTTTTATTCATTGTCACTGTCATGCGGCCTGTGTCTGCAGGTGGTATCGTGATGCTCTTGTCCTTCTTTAATCTGTCCAGGGCTTGTCTTTCCCGTGTGTTGAGGCTGTTGAGTTCAATCTTTCTGGGTAGTGTCGGGACTACTGTCTGTCCTATAGTCTGTTGTGTTTCTTCATTGATATTGTTGGTCTTGAGTGTGGCTTCCAGTGTAGCTAGCCATTCCGTTTTGTTGGCGTCCCTGTAGTTGTAGTTCAGTCCGTGGGTGAGAATGGCTTTTTTCCCCATCAGTCAGTTTCCTGTCGGGGAGGTTCCTTATCCATGTGTCAGTTCTGTTGTTGTCATTTTTGTGGGTAAGTGTGGTTAGCTTGTCTTGCAGGGTCTGTCTTTTCTTGGCTCTTGTGGTCTATTGGCTGATGTTAATGGCTCGTTCCATGTAGGTTGTTCAGTCTTGATTGGAGCTTCCTGGAATAACGTTTTTTGGCGCGTAATTTCTGTTGTATTTGTGGAGCCCGTTGTGTGCGTTGTTTATCATTACCCTTACCATCTTGCAGCCGTTTTGTTCTGCTGTTTTCCGGGCCTGTGGGTTGTTGATGGGTGGTTTGTACTTCACACTGCGTGGTAATACCTGGTTCCTGAGGCATCCATGTCGGAAGTAGAGTTGTTCGCGGGTTGCGCTCTCTCGTTTGGCGTAGCTTTCCCATTTCCTTGCCAGTTTGAGCATGTTGCGCCCGTAGGTCTCTAAGGTTTTGGAGTAGATCTGTAGCTCGGGTTGTAGGTGTTGAGGTTGGTTGGCTTGCCGAGGTGGTTTGTTGTTCTGCAGATGTTTCGTTACCGTGCTTGGTAACGTTCTCAGTGTAGCCTCTGATGAAGCGTCGGTGTGTTTTCCCGCCTGGTTTTTAAACTCTGGGTTGCGATGGATTGATTCACTTCAGGGTTTCTTCCATGGTGGAATGTATATGGGGTTGAGTTGAATGTGTTTATTAATAGCCTGCTTCATGGAGTGCCATGCTTCCAGGAATTCTCGTGCTTGTTTCTGCCCAGCCTGTCCCAGGAACTTGGCATTGTCCCAGTCGAAATTTGGAATAAAATTCACCAGAGAGGAGGAGAAGAACAAACAACTCCCATTCCTGGACGTCATGGTAGAGTGCAAGGCAAATGGGGAACTGCAAACGAAAGTACACCGTAAAGTCACACACACAGACCAGGTACTGAACTTCAATAGTAACCATCCCAGCACGCACATACGAAACTGCGTGCGAACACTATTTAAAAGGGCAACAACACACTGAAGCAACATGGAACTACGCCAAGAAGAGGAGGAATACCTCTCCGAAGTGTTCAAGGATAATGGATATCCAAAGAACTGGGTCAGGAGATGCCTAAAGGAACAGCATCAGAAAGATTCTACACACCCCGACACACTCATCACACTACCCTACATCAGGAACATGTCAGAACTCACCACAAGACTTCTATGACCGCTGGGCATCAGAGTGGCACACAAGCCCACATTAACCCTACGACAAGTGCTCACCCGAACTAAAGACCCACTCCCTGCCGTGGACAGGTCCAATGTCATCTACAAGATCCCCTGCAGAGACTGCGAGAAACACTACATTGGACAAACAGGAAGGAAACTAACAACAAGAGTACATGAACACCAACTGGCTACAAAAAGGCATGACCAATACTCACTCATCTCAATCCATATGGACAAGGAGAACCATGACTTCGACAGGGACAACACCAAGTTCCTGGGACAGGCTAGGCAGAGACAAGCACGAGAATTCCTGGAAGCATGGCACTCCACGAAGCAGGCTATGAATAAAGAAGTTGAACTCGACCCCATATACATTCCACTAGGGAGGAAACCCAGAAGTGAGGCAATCCATCGCAACAGACCCCAGAGTTTAAAAACCAGGCAGGAAAACACACCGACGCTTCATCAGAGGCTGCACTGAGGATGTTACCAAGCACGGTAATGAAACGTCTGCGGAACAACAATCCACCTCGGCAAGCCAACCAACCTCAACACCTACAACCCGAGCTACAGATCTACTCCAAAACACAGATAATCTTCTTCACTGTCGACGACACCACAAATTTTGGTGTCATTCACAAACTTACTAACCATACCTTCTATATTCTCAACAAAATTGTTTATATGAATGACAAACAAATGCGGACTCAGCACCAATACCTGCGGAACACTGCTGGTCACAGGCCTCCAGTCCAAAAAACAACCCTCCACCATCACCCTCTGTCTCCTACCATCAAGCCAATTTTGTATCCAAATGGTAAGCTCTCCCCAAATTTCATATGATATAACTTTCTTAATTAGTCTACCCATTTGATGCCTTGATTAATAAAGACAAGTATCCTTTAGGCCTTCTTAACCAGATTAAGAGGTTGTTCCAGTATTTAATACAGATTTGTCATTTGTATTTTTTTTGTTGTGCCTGGGATCCTTTTTTATGAACTGCTTTCTCAACCTCCCTGTTAGCTTCACACACATCAAGTTCTTCAGTTCTTGCACCTCCCTTTGAAACTCTATCTTTCGTTTTATTGTGCCAGGATTAATCACTACACACTTCTCTGCATTTAATTTCTTCTGCCAATTCTCTGACCATTCTGTGAACCAGACTCTGTTCTTTTTAGCTGAAAACAAAAATGCTGGAGATCACAGCGGGTCAGGCAGCATCCATACTGAAAGCAAGCTATTGAGTCCAGATGACTGTTCATCGAGTTGTTCTTTTTAAGTTCACTGGTGTAGCTGGAGCTGCAGAGGGCACTGTTTCTGGAGAACTGGCCACTGTTGCTATGACAGAGCTGAGACTGCAGAGGGCACTGTTTCTGTGGTCAAGCTGGAGCTGCAGAGGGCTCTCGAAACAAAAACAGAAGTTGCTGAAAAAACTCAGCAGTTCTGGCAGCATCTGTGGAGAGAAATTAGAATTAATGTTTCAGGTCCAGTGACCCTTCTTCAGGACTGCAAAGCCAAATATGCCAGAGGATGGAGTAGAACAAGGGGGAGCAGGGCAGCTCTCAGCGAGCGTGAGGCAGTGGTGAAGGAGGGATAGGTTGAGAGTGTGCATATGGCGATGCATAGCATTGTGCGTGGATCTCACGATGCAGCGAGAATTGCTGTCTGAGAAACACTGAACATCACAGAGACACCTGTGATCCCGGGTGGATTCAAAACACAAAGGATGAAACTTGAGTTGGAATCCATGTGGGATGAGTCTAAATTAGAGGTTGTCTCTGAGAAATGTGATATGGCTGTGAAAACAAGTTTTGGCAAATACTTTGTCAAACATCAGTAGCAGCAGCAAAATTAATGATAGTGAACAAGAAAAAGATTGGAGCGGAAACCCTATCAAAGAGTGGAGCAGAACTTCTTCAAGGCGGGCCTATCTGGAAGAAATGTGGCAGTGAGTAAATACTAAACAAAAAATCTAAAGAACTGCAGAGGCTGGACCCTTCTTCGGAACTGGAACTGGATACTATTTGAGGATTCAAAAACAGAAATTGCTGGAAAAGCTCAGTAGGTCTGGCAGCATCTGTGGACAGAAATCAGAGTTAACGTTTCGGGACCATGACCCTTCCTCAGAACAGAGTTCCAGCATTCAGCGCTGAGGAAGGGTCACTGGACCTGAAACGTTAACTCTGATTTCTGTCCACAGATGCTGCCAGACCTTGAGTTTTTCCAGCAATCTCTACATTTTTGTTTCTGAATTATGGCATCCGCAGTTCTTTCAATTTTTATTCACTATTCAGGGAGGACCGGCCGTTGTTGCTGTGGGAGAGGCAGTGATGCAGAGGGCACTATTTCTGGAAGGTGTAGAGCTGGATGAACACAGCAGGCCAAGCAGCATCAGAGGAGCAGGAAGGCTGACGTTTCGGGCCTAGACCCTTCTTCAGAAATGGGGGAGGGGAAAGGGGTTCTGAAATAAATAGGGAGAGAGGGGGAGGCAGATAGAAGATGGATAGAGGAGAAGATAGGTGGAGAGGAGACAGACAGGTCAAGGAGGTGGGGATGGAGCCAGTAAAGGTGTAGGTGGGTAGTTAGGGAGGAGATAGGTCAGTCCAGGGAGGATGGACAAGTCAAGGGGGCAGGATGAGGTTAGTAGGTAGGAGATGGGAGTGGGGCTTGAGGTGGGAGGAGGGGATAGGTGGGAGGAAGGACAGGTTAGGGAGGTGGGGACGAGCTGGGCAGGTTTTGGGATGCGGTAGGGGGAGGGGAGATTTTGAAGCTTGTGAAGTGCACATTGATACCATTGGGCTGCAGGGTTCCCAAGCAGAATATGAGTTGCTGTTCCTGCAACCTTCGGGTGGCATCACTGTGGCACTGCAGGAGGCCCAGGATGGAAATGTCATCTGAGGAATGGGAGGGGGAGTTGAAACGGTTCGCGACTGGGAGGTGCAGTTGTTTAGTGCGAACCGAGTGTAGGTGTTCTGCAAAGCGGTCCCCAAGCCTCAGCTTGGTTTCCCCGATGTAGAGGAGGCCACAACGGGAACAGCGGATACAGTATACCACATTAGCAGATGTGCAGGTGAACATCTGCTTGATGTGGAAAGTCTTCTTGGGGCCTGGGATGGGGGTGAGGGGGGAGGTGTAGCACTTCCTGCGGTTGCAGGGAAAAGTGCCAGGTGTGGTGGGGCTGGAGGGGATTGTGGAGCAGACTAGGGAGTCACGGAGAGAGTGGTCCCTCCGGAAAGCAGATAAGGGTGGGAAGGGAAAAATGTTTTTGGTGGTGGTGTCAGATTGCAGATGGCAGAAGTGTCGGAGGATGATGCGTTGGATCCAGAGGTTGGTGGGGTGGTACGTGAGGATGAGGGGGATTCTGTTTTGGTTGTTATTGCGGGGATGGGGAGTGAGGGATGAGTTGATGAGGGATGAGTAGAATACACCTCCTCCCACCCACCTACCTGCAAAAATGCCATCCCCTATTCCCAATTCCTTCGCCTCTGCCGCATCTGCTCCCAGGATGAGGCATTCCACTCCCATACATCTCAGATGTCCTCGTTTTTCAAGGACCGCAACATCCCCCCACAGTGGTCCAGAACACCCTTGACCGTGTCTTCCGCATTTCCCACAACTCATCCCTCACACCCCCTCCCCGCAATAACAACCAAAACAGAATCCCCCTCGTCCTCACATACCACCCCACCAACCTCCGGATCCAACGCATCATCCTCCGACACTTCTGCCATCTGCAATCCGACCCCACCGCCAAAAACATTTTTCCCTCCCCACCCTTATCTGCTTTCCGGAGGGACCACTCTCTCCGTGACTCCCTTGTCTGCTCCACACTCCCCTCCAGCCCCACCACACCCGGCACTTTTCCCTGCAACCGCAGGAAGCGCTACACCTCCCCCCTCCCCCCCATCCCAGGCCCCAAGAAGACTTTCCACATCAAGCAGATGTTCACCTGCACATCTGCTAATGCGGTATACTGTATCCGCTGTTCCCGTTGTGGCCTCTACATCAGGGAAACCAAGCGGAGGCTTGGGGACCGCTTTGCAGAACACCTACACTCGGTTCGCACTAAACAACTGCACCTCCCAGTCGCCAACCATTTCAACTCCCCCCTCCCATTCCTCAGACGACATTTCCATCCTGGGCCTCCTGCAGTGCCACAACGATGCCACCCGAAGGTTGCAGGAACAGCAACTCATATTCTGCTTGGGAACCCTGCAGCCCAATGGTATCAAAGTGGACTTCACAAGGTTCAAAATCTCCCCTCCCCCTACCGCATCCCAAAACCAGCCCAGCTCGTCCCCGCCTCCCTAACCTGTCCTTCCACCTATCCCCTCCTCCCACCTCAAGCCCCACCCCCATCTCCTATCTGCTAACATCATTCCGCCCCCTTGACCTGTCCGTCCTCCCTGGACTGACCTATCTCCTCCCCACCCCCCCACCTACACTCACCTTTACTGGCTCCATCCCCGCCTCTTTGACCTGTCTGTCTCCTCTCCACCTATCCTCTCCTCTATCCATCTTCTATCCGCCTCCCCCTCTCTCCCTATTTATTTCAGAACCCTCTTCCCCCTCCCCCATTTCTGATGAAGGGTTTAGGCCCGAAACATCAAGCTTTCCTGCTCCTCTGATGCTGCTTGGCCTGCTGTGTTCATCCAGCTCTACACCTTGTTACATCAGATTCTCCAGCATCTGCAGTTCCCACTGTCTCTGAAACTATTTCTGGGAGACCGCCTGATGTTGCTGCGGTGGAGCCGGCACTGCAGAGGGCACTGTGTCTGGAGGACCAGCCCTTGTTGCTGCGGCGGAGTCTAAGCTGCAGAGGGCACTGTGTCTGGAGGACCAGCCCTTGTTGCTGCGGCGGAGTCTAAGCTGCAGAGGGCATTGTGTCTGGAGCACCGGCCGTTGTTGTTGTGGCAGAGCCGGAGCTACAGAGGGCACTGT
>JAHRHZ010000275.1:13913802-13937206 GCA_024137785.1 Ginglymostoma cirratum
AGCAGCATCAGAGGAGCAGGAACGCTGACGTTTCGGGCCTAGACCCTACTTCAGAAAAAGGGACTAGGCCCTAAACGTCAGCCTTCCTGCTCCTCTGATGCTGCTTGGCCTGCTGTGTTCATCCAGCTCTACACCTTGTTATCTCTGTGCCTGATATTGTGCTCACTTTTGTTTACCACAAACTTCTATTCTTAGAGAGTGTCGACTCCTTTAAGAATTCCTTGACATTGTTTGATACCAGTCTTCCTGCTCACAGTTTTATTATATTTTATGTTTTGGTCAACATTTGCAAAGATTTATGATTTTTTTTTCATTTTTCAGGAAATTCGTCTTTTCTGGATGGGTATCATCATGAACCCACTAAGGTAAATTTGGATTATTGGGAAAGAAGGTTCAGTTGCTTCTTGTGGGGCAAATGGGAGAACTTCCTCCTGAAAGTCCTGTCTATCTTTTTGCCCTTGAATATTATATTCAATCAGTCCAGGTCACTAGTGAAACAGATGGGTGAATTTCAGGAAATGGTCAACCATTAATTATCTTCAATTGACTTCTCTGCATTAATGATTAAATTGTTATAGGCCGATAGACTATCAGTGGATAGTGTTAATATTTTTGTGAAACAGTAATGTTAATTCTTGGAAATTAATCCGTCTTTACTGGTATTTATTAATAATTTGAGGACTTGCATTAATATAGCACCTTTCACATCTTCAGAGCATCCCAGGGTGCTTGACAGCCAATAAAGTACTTTGGAATTTTCTTATCATATTGCTGCACTGTTAATAAATACAGCAGCTAATTTACGTGCAAACTTCCACAAATATTAATGAGATGAAATAAAGCACTAAACAAAGGAGTGGAAGTTAATGCTACAGTTACACAATTTATAGTTACACCCCATGTAGAAGAGTGTTCAGTTCTCAGTGCTGCACATGGAGAAGTCTATATGGGATACGCAAGGGTTTAGTGCAGACTTAGCAGAATATTACCAGAGTTGTTAAAATGTAAAGTATGAGAGCAATTAGCACTGCCTATGTTTGTTTTAGAATTTTGAGGAATGAGCTCATAATTTTAACATTTGATCAAGTTTCCTGTAGGAATTTACAATCAAGGGAGCATAACCTTAAAATTAGAGCTAGGTTTTGCTGGGGTAATGTGACAGAGCGCATCAATATGAAAAAGACAATTGTGGAATTCTAACTACCCCCACACTTCTCCCTACCCCCCCCTCAGATTTTTGGTAAACCAGATTAGTAAAGGCTACAATAATGAAGTTAAGAAGCTGGTGCTATTAAATGAAAGACCAGGCTCAATCATTTGATTGAGCAACTCCCATGTTCCTAAGTATTCCATGCACCTGCATGACTTACGTGGCAAAATTTCTCTTAATCTCAGTTTTGCAGTGATTCCTCATCACTGACTTCCAAATCAAAGGATATAGTCTTTACCTACTCACTCTTATCAAGACACTTCCTAATTTTATAAGTCAAATCTCCTCATGGCAAATTTGGGATGTGCTGACAAAATATCCATGTTGTTCAGAGGAAGGATATAACACACAGTCAAGCACTGAAATACATCAGTATTCTGGGCAGAGGGAGAGACTGGGAAGGCAGTTCAGTGGTCCCTGTCCACAGGGTTTGCTGAGATGATCCTTTTGCAAATCAGAAAACTGCTTCTCAGTGTTCCTTCTCCTGGTTCTTACAATTGTTTGCAAAAGGCCAGGATGACTGTTTCACACTTACAGAAGTCTCTGACGTATTAAACATAACGGCTTACAGTATCTGATGAGGGAAAATAAACTGGCTATCATCAAGCTTTTGCTGCAGATCAAAAGGCCCTTGTTCTTCGAGGTCCAGTGGCTTCTGACCCAAGCATTCACAGCTACAAGCTTTTTAGCTATCTAGGAACCAATCCCATAGTTGTTGGCAGGCAGGAGGTCTTTGTCCTGGCTTTTAAAATGATCCTCCCATTTCAATCCACAATCAAAAATGCAGAAAAATAAAAAGATACAGCCTTTACAAGACTGTAGCTCTTTGGTCTGTCATTCTTGCTGATACAATAACCCCACCCATGACAATTATTTTCATACATTCACCGCCCTCAGCTTAAAGAATCTGAATCAAAATTGCCTTTTTTGTCCCTTCAGGTTGAAGGCTGACTGTTCTTGTTTCAAGTTGTCTGTTCTTGTTAATGAGATTGTTTTAACGTGTTAGGGGTATATCTCCTGTTGGCATGCCTTAATGGTAGTGAAAACTCAGGTTCTACATGTATATTTGTTCAACGCAGAGGTAGTGCAGCAGACAAAGCTCCAAAGGAAGTTTTCTCAACTATGCTGATATTGTATCGGAGATCAAAATGCTTTTCGATGGCTCTTTTTGAGTTCTTCTTGAGGCTGTTGCTTTTGTGGGGGCGGGGTGGAGAGGGGACCTAACATTAAGGAAGCTCCACTAATGCTGTTTAAGGCAAATTGAGCAGAGAACATCCCCATCTCTCGTCTAATTCTTCAGTAAAGGGTAGTCATTCTGGAAAAGATGCTCGACCACAGTGTGTTCACCTGCAGCTGTACTGATTCAAGACAAGAGAAGGCATCATCTTCCATGTGGTGAAGGTGAAACAGTTACAGTGGCGATGACAGATCATTGACTGCATGATTATCTTGTCTGCATCCTGAATGGCTATGCATTGAGACACATTTTTAAGGCAGGATGTTTTACCATCTTTTACCGGATTGCTGTACACATTTCATCTTTACGTATTAATGATGCAAAGCAAATCAAGAAATGTCACTACTGTGCTCTTCGACATCTTGGAGACACAGAGAAGCTGTTGTTTTTTGTGATAGTCAAGTTCAAAAATCCACATTACTTTGCAAATATCAAAACATTTCCAACACACTATGCAGCTAATAACATCGTCTGGTTGATCTCTAGCTGTTATCAGACTTTTGACCGGACCTCAAATGTTAATTTTGCATCCCCGCACCTTCTCTGCAGCTGTAATACTGTATTTCTGCACTCTGTTCTATCCTGATGCACTTTGTACTATATGGTCTGCCTGTAGAGCATGCAAAACAACACCCTTCAGTGTATCTAAGTACATGTGAAAACAATGAATCAAATCAAAGCATTTTTGATGTTTGGATCAGGAAAGTGGACAAAATGCTTTAATGGAAAATTATCGTAATCACAGACAACTGTCGCGGATTTTACTGGCTTTGAGCATCAAGCTAACATTTCTTACCTCCCAAGCCCCAGCCAATCGATCAACAGATGATTAAGAACCTAAAAAACTACGACAACTGTTGATCTGTCCAATTAATGACACTATCGATAGGACGCAGGAGTACAACCCAACTCTAGAAGAATTCACATTCATAGTAAAGAAAGCACAGGATATGGTGATGGCACAGTTGCCCACTGCTTTTGCCATGCTCAGTTTAAAGAGGCTACTGCTGTGCAAGATACTGAGAACAAGGAAGAACAGGGGGAGGACAACCAACACAGTGAGTCTCTTTTTGCTCATCTCTGGACAGCCAGCATGGAAGTTCCAGCACAGGCAACCAAGGAAACTTAGGCCAAACTGGATGCTGATAAAATTTGATAATGTAAGACGCAGTACATTCTTAAACCAAACAGCCTGATCGCCTTTAAATCTGGTGAATGAACACCTGCCTGTTTACCTAATTGAAGCTTCAGAGGCCATTGAGATGTTCCAGGATTTCTTTCTGCATCGTGAAAACATGGAAAACATATTTGACTGCATTGACAACATGGCAGCCTGTTGCATTCATCGGAACACATCATACCAAGCAGAAAAATATTTTCAATGATTTTTATTATATAACGTCAGGCCATTGAAAAAATTGAACAAATTTAAAAGTAGACATTTTTCACATATATTGCTTCAGTCCCTTCAGTTTTTTTAAAAAATAATACAATTTGTCTACAAACGTGTTTTATGTAGGGGTTTACATGGCTGTCTCAAAGTTCCGCATATCAGGGTCTTGATTCTATTGTAGAAACTCCTATATTTACATAGCCCTAAGCTATAGATTCCACATTCAAGCAATTAAATTGCCTGAGCCGTCTCAAGTTTCTCTGACTCCAAGCTAGTTGAGAATTCATCTTCTGGCAGGTTTAAAATTGCTCACTGCACGAGCCGCAACAAATGTGTAAAATATCTTAACCACCAAAAATGGCCAGTTTGTTTCCATATATTACTGTTAATTAGAACAGAAAAATACTTTCAACTCAAAAATAATGTATTTTACAGGCTTACTTTTTCTGGCAAACTGGCAACTAAGCTACTATGTGAATCAGCTATATCCACCTTAATCCCAAAAATTCATTCATACACAGACAGGATGAGATTTACACAGCTCTACAGCATGATTGAGTGGAAAAATTGGGGGAACTTTCTGTCGATTCCTTTTGTTGATGAGTTCACATTGTGCAACTGACAGCAATGAATGGAAATCTTCGGACCAGATTTCAGATTCAGTTGAGAAACAGTTCATCACCTAATAATTGGAACTTTATCAAATAGATTTGTTTTAATTTATTCAGCTAAGGCATGGAAGGTTCTGCTTTCAGCTTAAAGATCTTACTCTTACAGGCAAGAAAAACAGTACTGCATCCTTACAAATTTCTCCAGATAACTGCCCAAAGCTTTCATTGTGTACTGAAAAAGCATCCATTACCTCAGTCCAGAAGGTCTTGCTACATAACCACAGCATAAATACATTAGGGTTTGTTTACTCAACAGCTAAAGCAATAAAATTCCAGCCTTCTGTCTCTCTCAAATGTTGCTGTACCCAATTTCCAAAGTCACATTTTGTTTGTAGGCAGCAAGTAGTTAGTATCCTTTAACCTTCTGACTTTGCAATTCCAGGCAATCACACGATAAATCCTTTGCAACCCAATAATGCCCAAATGTCCATTTTCCAGTTCTCATATCCATAAATATGTGTTCACAACATGTCTCCATCCTTGGAAGATGAAACCCCATTTTCAAGTGCCTTTGGTTGCAATATAACTTGACTCATTTACAGCAAAATAATTCTCATTCTCTGTCTAAACAAGGTTTATGCAATTTCTTGTCATCTCTTAATCTCCAAGCTATTTTGACAGTATTACATTTTTGAACTATGTCAGCAATTAATTATGAAGTGCAATTGTTACTTTTTTTAGTCTAGCTATTGCGGTATAATAATATATCACAATTAGGTACAATCCTGACAACTTGGTTCATTAGTCTTGAAACAAAACTAGAGTGTATTTAAATTGAATAGCATGGCTCAACATTGATGCTAACCATTTGGTGTGAACAAAAAGCTGATATTTCATCAGTTCTTAATGTCATTGGTCTTTACAAATACCCCTTCAATAAATGAGTATTAGTAAGGATGAATACACTGCGAACCTCATAAATGCAGTTTTCTAATCAAAGAATTGTTCATGAATCTATTTTTATTACTACATTTGCTTTTCTGTAATCAGTGCAGATGTTAGTAAATCCATTGGGCTTAGGAACTAATACAGTTGGTAAACTTCAACTGCGTTGGCTTTGTTTAGTTAAGTCATTTTCTAACGTACCAAATCTCTATTTTCACCTGATCTTATTTTCCCCAGCTAAAATGTTGTTGTGTTGGCACTGATTCCCTTTTAACTACATCTGTGTGTATCTCTACAGATTTCTTAGAATTCCATGAGTCATCTAGCTTGATTTTTAAGTTGTCCATCCTCCAAGTATGAAAATGTAGCACTAACTGTCTCAGTATTTCAGTATCAGCTAATTTGAAAGTGGGAGGTTCATGTTGTGAATTGCCTGCATCTCTTTATACCTCACTGTTACTTTGTCATCCTTTACTATTCCCACCACCTAACACATTTGATCCATATCTTACTCTGTACAATATTATTTTAACATGTTTATGTAACATATGATTCTGAGGGCTACATACGTGGCATGTGCTCCCAGTGTCCGACAGTCAAAATGACTTTGTTTCATTCTTTCAAATTTTTTGCAGGTCAGCCCAGGCTGTTTCCATATGTTTCAAAACAATTGCTTCAAGAACTAACTTATACACACCATGAATAGCTGTTTTGTTAACCGCCTGATGATCTGTTGACATGTCTTCTGACAGGCACAAATTTCTTTTGTTCTATCTGTCAACCTGTTCTACATGGGCTGTGTCCCATTTTCCTTTGGCCAGTTTGTTGTTTTGATGTGTCTTTTTCATGCGACTTAATGCCTCCATATCCTTTACCTTAAATTTCACAGCAGCCTGTGCACATTTAAATATTCCTTGCTGAACTTCAGGTTATGGCCAGATGTTTTTCTTATCAAAACCTTCCTGTACATGAGTGTTGTTTTTTTTTTTTGTTTTGAAAGACTCCAGTTTCTAAACTGACATTCTAGTTTCGATTCCCTCTATTTGCCCTGAAACTCCAGTTCTGGCCAGTTGCATCCTCTTAAATTTTCTGCTTTTTGCTCAAGTTCAATTATTTTAGGTTCCATTTCCTATTTGTGCCTTTTAATTTCCTTTTCCATTTCAAGCTGCTTCCTCACTAACTCGAGTAATTTACCATTTGGTGTACATGATCCCTCTTGTATTTTCACCAATTCCAAATGTTGTGCCAGTGTGTTAATTATCTCTGCTTTTTTGCCTTTTGCAGAAAATTTTTCTCCCCCTCTGTCTGTTGCACCCTACCTATCCCAGTCTGTACTCTGAGAATTGAGGTCCCACATTGTGAATACTATTTGGTTTTTGCCCTTCTGTAATTTCCTTGCAAGTTTGTCTCTGTGTTTAATTCCCACTAGTTGGAGGTCTATAGGATACACCAAGTAATGTAATGACGCCTCTATTGTTTCTTAGCTCAAACCAGATCTGTTTTGTCTTTGACCTCTGTTTGGCATCCTCTCTCCCAGGCACTATTATTATCTTTAAGCATCACTGCACACCATTTCCGTTCCTTGATTCCCTCTCTCTTGCTGAACACCTTGTATTCATAATACTTAATACCCTGTCCTGCTTTTTTTTTTGACCCAGGTTTCCTTTTGCCAAATCATATTCCCCTTTGCTGTCCGCGCAAGTAGCTGTCCACCCTTATTTACCAGCTTCTGTTTATTCGCACACCTTATTTTATTCTCATATTCCAATCTCACTTAATGACTTGCTATTTCTCACCAGTATTATCTTTTTAATTGTATTGACGTATTGTTTTTCCTCTCTAATGTTACCTCCTAGATTTTGTCCCCTAACAAGTAGGCTTAAGCATTCCTCTTTGGCAGCAGCAAACACCCTGCAAGAGTATTGGTCCAGCTTTAATCCCTCTGGCCCTTTACAGATTCCCTCTTCCCCCAAACTGGTCCCAATATCCTAGCATTCTCTTTGCAATATCTCTGCAGCATACACACCTCTCCTTTACTCTCATTTGTGTGTGGCACCAAATAATCTACTTACAGTGATGTGTATTAGGAGATGTATGCTATTTGGGACACTGGGATGAACTCCTCAGTTCTTCGAATGATTAGAATCTTAGAGCTGTACAGCGTGGAAACAGGCCCTTTGGTCCAACTGGTCCATGCCAATCAGATATCCTGAATTAATCTTGTCCCATTTGACAGCATTTGGCCCACATCCCTCTAAACCTTTCATGTACCCTTCCAGATACCTTTTAAATGTTGTAATTGTACTAACCTCCACTACTCCCACTGGCAGCTCATTCCATACACGTGCCACCCTCTGCGTGAAAAAGTTGCCCCTTAGGTCCTTATCTTTCCCTCTCACTGTAAACCTCTAGTTCTGGACTCCCCCACCCTGGGGAAAGGACCTTGTCTATTCACCCTGTCTGTGCCACTCATGATTTTATAAACCTCTGTAAGGTCACCCCTCGGCCTCCGCTCCAAAGAAATTAGCCCCAGCCTATTCAACCTTTCCCTACAACTCAAACCCTCCAACCCTGGCAACATCTTTGTAAATCTTTTCTGAACTCTTTCAAATTTCACAACGTCCTTCCTATAGCAAGGAGACCAGAACTGAATGCAGCATTCCAAAAGTGACTTAACCGATAGAAACCAAAAGAACTGCGGATGCTGTAAATCGGGAACAAAAACAAAGTTGCTGGAAAAGCTCAGCAGGTCTGGCAGCATCTGTGAAGGAAAAAACAGAGTTAACGTTTCGGATCCGGTGACCCTTCCTCAGAATGCATCTTAACCGATGTCCTGTACTGCTGCAACATGATCTCCCAACTCTTATACTCAATACACTGACCAATAAAGGCAAGCATGCTAAACGCCCCCTTCACTATCCTGTCTACCTGCGACTCCACTTTCAAGAAACTATGAACCTGCCCTCCAAGGTCTCTTTGCATGGCAACACTCCCCAGGACCTTACTATTAAGTGTATAATCTTGCCCTGATTTGCCTTTCCAGAATGCAGCACCTCACAATTGTCTAGATTAAACTCCACCTGCCTCTCGTCAGCTCATTGGCCCATCTGATCAAGATCCTGTTGTACTCTGAGGTAACCCACTTTGCTGTCCACTACACCTCTGATTTTGGTGTCATCTGCAAACTTGCTAACCATACCTCCTACGTCCACATCCAAATTATATTTGTATAAATGACTAAAAACAGTGGACCCAGCACCGATTCTTGTGGCATACCGCTGGTTGTAGGCCTTTAGTCTGAAAAGCAACCCTCCACCACCACCCTCTGTCTCCTACCTTCGAGCTAGTTCTTCCTCTGTTCCATGTGATCTAACCTTGCTAACCAGTCTACCATATGGAACCTTGTCGAATGCCTTACTGAAGTCTATATAGAGTTGTATGGATTGTTTTTCATCCACTGAGGTGTCAGGTGGAGACCTCGATTTAGTGAGTCACCTGACAGACAGCATTTTTACTAGTATGGCACCCCCTCAGCACTGTGCTTATTTAGCCAAAATACAGAAAGGCCATAGAGATTGGTGACTGTTTACTCTGGAAAAATACTCCAGAGAAGTAGGGGAGTTTGCTGAAGTTTTCCAAGTTTTTATAATGAATCTGTAAGGAACAGACTGGCCATGGGCACCAGTTCAAGATCGGATTGTGTAAATATTTGGCGGAGAAAGCAAATGAGCACAGAAGATAGAGCAGTATGGAATGCTTCTACTTCGGGATCAGCCCGAGGGACTCCAACAGCATTTTCTGTTGGTATACCCTATGGGATTCCTTGTAAAATTTGTGGAATAAAGACTGATATAAGCCAAGGGGCAAAAGTAAAAAGTGTTGAAAGGAAAAGACCAAGAGGGTGGAATCTCAAAATAAATGAAACAGTGAGGCTAGAAAATAATGCCTAAATATTTACGTTAACGTCCTGTCAGCATTTTCTCTAGAGTAAAGAGTTGGTTATTAAAGCATGTTTTCTGTTGTTTCCTTATTCTCTGTAAGAGGTTGATGAAAATTATGCCTTTGTGGTACTGTCAATTGGATTTTCCTTATTACTGCAGTAAACAAAGAATTCATTTTTAGGGCAAAAACAGTATAAAGTTCATAGTACTGAACAAGGAGAAAAAGCGCAGTCTTGTTCCCTTCAGCCTCAGGTGAGTTAGATACTGTGCACAATATGACTCTGTCCATAAATACTGTCTTTTGTGACCTCAATAAGCTTTTGCCTTTTCAGCAGACACTGGTTTAGATTTTTTTTTAATTAGCATAGTTGAAACTTTCTGTTTGTCTGCTGGTTCTCAGCTCAAATAAAGAGCTTCATTTAGCCCCTGCCATGAATGCAGCATAGTGGTTCTGGAAACAGCAGGTATGCAAACTTCAGCCCCAGATTAGAACAGAGACACAGTGTTTAGTAAGCAGACTGGTTTGACGTACACATTAGGTTAGTTATGAAACTGTGGCTCTCTGTGTCTACATCAAATATTCAAACCACAGAAGTGACACAGTAATCTTCTGTAGTATTAATAGTATTGGTTTTGAGTCAACTCACTGTATGCTGCTTGTATAAACTTCAAAAACAGAATAGCTTCTGAAATAAATCTTGTGAACATGTTGTGAGGAAGGGATCTAGTCCTGTGGAAATTACATTTCCTGAGGGGGAAGAGAGCACTATGAAACATCTTCTCCAGTGGTGGTTTTCTTCCTTGACTTTGGAACTGGATTTAATTGTATTGCGTTTTAAAACTGTCAGTTGATCTCTGGTGAATCCAAGAACTGAGCTGGCTGACTCTGGGTGGAGGGTTTGTCTGAGAGACTGAGTAAAAGGTAAACATTAAAAGTCCAGTTTTGTATGTGTTCAAAAGGAGGCAGCTAATGGAGATCAAGAGTGGTAATTAGACTAATATTGTGTTTTGCTTGCTCAGCAATGTTAATCCACTTGTATTGCACCCCTCTCCTGCAAACAAGGTATGGCAATGTTTGAGTTGACGAGGTAGACTAACTTAATGCAGAATAAAGATCTAATCTAATCATTGGGGTCTTAGAAAAATTCATTACAACTTCATGTCCTGGTTTCTCAGGTCTAAGCACAACAGTTTTGCCATTTAACTGTATTCAAAGTATTCTTAAATATTTCCTATACAGTGATAGCTTGATTCTCTCTTTTGACCCAGCTGCACTGCTAAATTGAACAATTTTTGAGTAATTTGGAATAAAACTGTTGAGCCTGGTCCAAGTTGTGGATAATGGAAATTTGAAGCCATAACTAGCTCCCTTTTCTTCTGTTGTCAAACTAGAGTGGGCAGTGATTAGTAACACATGGAAGGTAAGAAAATAATTTGATATCTGGAATTTGAGGGTGTGTAGTTCTGAAATTGAGTGCCAGACATGAATTTAGTTCAGATAATAAAAACAAAATTGTACGTTGCGAGTCTGTATATTGTATCAGAAGTAATTCTCAAGGTGATTAAAATTTTGCAGAATTACACTTTATTGGTTCATATGTTCAGAAGAACCACATGCCTTCCATGCTGCAGGAAGCATCATGACATTTTTTTCATTCGCTTATGGGCAATGAGCATCGTTGACAAGTCCGCATTTATGGCCTGTCCCTAATTGTCCTTGTGAAACTGTGGGTATGTCCAAAATGCTGTTATTTCTGTAGCATTTTGGTATAACTCAGTAGCTTGGTAGGCTTTTTTCACAGGACATTTAGAAGTGTAGTAGACGCTTGATGTATAGCCTACTGTTTAATCTTGAGAAATAATGACTGGAACAGTTGGGATTTCCATATGATCACACTTAAATGTGAAGACTGACTGGGAGTAGAAATTCACCCCAGTGCACAGAGTGCCTAATTATTTCTCTCCGAATCACCACGTCAAAGGTGCCTTGACAGCTTTTTAATGTATTGTGTTTTTCTGTTCTGAACAGGCTCTGCCATTCCCCAGCCAGCTGGTTTACAACAGAGTTGGAAAATGTGGAAGCCGGACTGTGGTGCAGCTCTTGAGAGTACTGACAGAGAGAAACCATTTCAACCTTATTAATTCAGACATTCACAATAAAACGAGATTAAATAGAAATGAGCAGGTTAGCATTTCAACATTCCTAATTTTAAAAGAAAGCCCTAATCCCCTTCTTTGCTCCAGCAACTTAGAATTTGGATACCCAGGATAAATTTCACTACACTAACAGGCCTCTGTGGTATTTAATGACAGTGAATGTAGAGGTGATTAGAACTGCACGCAGCACGCTAGAAGGAATCAAGCTATCAGTATTTCAACCTCTCTGCAGTTGTTAGCCTGCACCTTTCCCCCACTGCAACCAAACATGGTGATGATTTCAAGATTTTTATCAACCGTGATCATTTCATTTCTTACTTAATTGGCATATTCCATTTAAAAGATAGTCCTTCTTACTTCAGCTATGATTTTATGTTTGTCAGTATTCATCTGATTCTGTCATCTGTTGCTAGTAATGTTGGAGAACGCTAGGCCCGCTAACATTTGCATCCAAATGCACCCAACTAAATTACCAAATAGCCTGCAGCAGTTAACCACATTCTGGAAGGTACTTAGGGATAGGCAATAAATAATGGCCTATCCAGCAGACCCCAAATACCTTGATTGAATGTTCTTAAAACATGGCAAGAATCTACATTTGTGATGTGCTGCAGAACAAGTTTTGCACTTGTTCTCATTTATTGTCTGATGACCAGCTAGTTACTCTGCCTTGAGCAGAGAGGTCCTTTTGTGGATCAAGCTGGCTTTGTGGTGCTAATCTCTACTGTCAGACTGAGTAAACTGATATTACAAGGTGTGGAGCTGGATGAACACAGCAGGCCAAGCAGCATCATAGGAAATTGGCTGGAACAGGATGGCAGTAGTGCTAAGCACTTTCCATGATTAGTCAGCCTTTCTGGCCCAATAACTGGAAGCTGCTCTGGGATTTTTATTCTCAGTCTGCTTCTGATAACCCTAAAAGCCATTGCCCTCCTTGAATAGGGCTGTGATTAAACAAGCAGTGTGGGGAAAAAATGCAAAGAATTAAATTACGTCTGTTTCTAATACACATTGCCTCTCTGTCCTTTCTCTTCTTACAGCTGGAATTAATAAACAATATCAGCCTAGGAGAGCAACCTTATTTGTACACGCGACATGTCCATTTCCTTAACTTCACAAGGTAATAAATGCATTTTTGTATCATCTTGCATTTGCATAATTGTGAAATCATCCCATAATATAATACTGAATTTCTTTTGAATTAAATGATTGACTGTTGCCTCTGAGCACCATGGACCTGGGTTTGATTCCACCCTCGAGTGACAGTGTGGAGTTTACATATTCTCCCAATGTCTGCATGGGTTTCCTCTGGGTGCTCCAGTTTCCTCCCACAGTCTTGAGATATGCCGGTTATGTGGACTGACCAAGCTAAATTGCCTGTAGTGTTCACAGATGTGCGGGCTAGGTGGATTAGCCATGGGACATGCAGGGTAGGAGGGTGAGTCTGGGTGGAATGCTCTTCAGAGGGTCAGTGTGAACCTGATGGGCCAAATGGCCTGTTTCCATGCTGTAGGGATTCTGTGATTCTAAATACCATAAGTGAACAGTTTCTAACAGTTAATCCTATTTGTATCATGTAAGTGTAGCCTTGATTCAGTGGTAACTCTTTCTTCAAAAACGTGTGGGTTCAAGCCAAATTAGGAATTGAATATATCATCTTAGGAACATTTCAGCTTTTCTATAAATGCACCAATACCACCTTCCTCACCACATCAAGTGATGGTGTTCTACTTGAGCCCTGAACAAAAGTCTTTGGACTCCATTGCTGCCAGACCTACTAAGTTTTTCCAGCATTTTCTGATTTCTTTTTAATTTCAGGTTTCCAGCAACTGCAATATTTTACTTTTAAGTGGTGGTCTGTGCCACATTCTAGCCACTCTTTGGTTAAAGAAGTGTTTCTACTGAATTCTGTATTGAATCTGTTAGTGACTTAAATATTTATAGAATCGTGGAACGGTTACCACACAGAAAATGACCGTTCATCCCTGAAGTCCATGACACCTTTCTATAGGAGCAATTCGTCTAGTGCCCTCCCCTGCCTTTAACCTATAGTCTTGTTTTCTCTGTTAGGTAATAATCCAATTCCCTCTTGAATGTGTCAGTTTACCCGCCTCCGTTCCCTGTATTCCAGATCCTTACTACTTAAGAAAAAAGGCTTTTCCTTTTCCTTCATCACATGGTTTCTCTTACCAACTATCCTGAATTTGTGCCCTCAAATCCTTGATCCTTCCAGCGATGGGAATAGTTTTTTCTTAACTACGCTATCCCCTCACGATTTTGAATACTACTTTCAGATCACCTCAATTCTTCTCCCAGAAGAACAGCCCTAACAGTGCCTAGTTTGGGATTTGTCAGTAATTTTTGTTTTACATCTATCCATTATTTTGAAGACCTGTTTCAAGCAATTCCTTTATCATCTATGTAACTCTTGTTGTTACTTTTTCCAATGGCTCCACATCCTTTTGTAATTGTGGAGATCTGAAATGTGCACAATATAACATACTATGACGTCTTGTGTTCACAAGTAGCAGGCTATAAAGCAGTAGATGACCTAGACTTTAATGAGGAAAAAGTGCTGGACAAGAAAGGAGAATGGTTGGTAGGGAAGTGAAAAAGGAGGAGAACACAGCAGAAACAGTAAATGTAGCCTGCAAATGAGCATGTGACAGTAGACCCAAACTCATTTTTGCGCAGCTGGTGGAAAAGATAAAGATTAGCATTGGAGGTGAGCAGTGATGTATGGAAGGCAGTTGAGTCAGTGCCAAAGCTGGACCACCAGTACTTTTTCTCTTCAGTCGGAGGAATTCAGATTCCAATTCCAACTCTGTGGAGGAGGATCAAAGAACATTTGGCTTCTGCTGGGTCAGGTGGGACTGTGCCTATGGAGAGTAGTTCTGTAATTTAGGGATTAGGGGTGTTGCTGATAGGGGTGAGAGGTTGGAAAAGATTTAAGTTTGTGGAGAGAGAGCTTTTTGTTATGACTAAATAGGAAAAGATTAAGAAACAGCAAGTCGTTTGAACATTACAGAACCAGAAACAGGCCATTCAGCCCAAAATTTCATCTTGCCTTATAAATATACTTCTTTCTGTCCATAAATTTGTGCTGTTCACCTTAACTATTTGTGTTTGTGAGTTTCACGTTCTGCTTTGCCCATACAATTCACTTTAATCATATAAACTCTAATGTATGCTTCCCTTTCAAGTTTATTTCATTTTCTTTTGATGCGTGCCCTTCATACAGGTGGAGTGGAGGTTAATTATTAACTGTTGCTAGAATATTGAAAGAGTCCCAGTTTCAGTAGACTGTTTTGTCCTGAATGGCTTTGAGCTTCTTGAGCATTGGAGCAGCACCCAACCAGGTAAAAGCTATTAAGCATTTATGAACTCGTGCCTTGAATTTTTAACCTACTACTCCCTGGAATCTTGTCCCAAATAATTTTGACTTTCAAAAACAATGGTTTACATTTTATTTAGTGCAGGGCATTTATATATCAACACTTGGTTCTTAAATGGTTCCTTTGAGTTATTTTAAACATGCCATATCTCAAACTGTGCAGAGATATGACCAGCAATCATTTCAAAATAACCCTCCTCCCATTTATTGATTTATTGAATCAAAAGTTTGTCATCAACAACCTCGAACAAAAACATTTTCTAAGACAATTACAAGAAATCAGTGAGAGATGAGAATTTTCTTTTAAATGTTGCAATGATCTAGAAATTGATGCATGACGGGGTGATCAAAACAAAATCTGTAGTAACATTCAAAAAGGAATTGGATAAATAATTTTACATAATTTACAGCATCATGGAGGGAATTGGGATGAACTGGATAGCTTAAAAACCTACGTAGGTGCAATGGGCTGAATGGTATCCTGTGGTACGTGACTCTAGAAATCTTAGCATTTGCACCCTTTTGTGATGTTTGGAATGATGAGCTGCTGTGTTATGTAGACGTGTGTTCAAAGAGTGGTATGGGATAAATAGTGTTTTATTCAAATATAGGTTCGAGGTTACCGTTGAGGAAAATTCTAAGTTTGATTCAAGTGATCTTAATCCTTCCTGACAAGATAGCGTGTGTTGCTGTCTTTAAAATCAGTTCTCCGAGTTAGTGGGTTATGAACTGATGTGAACAGATCCGGTAGATACCAGAAGTATAACACCTCAGCTGTGGTGAAACAAAAGCAGTGGCTCCTCCAAGTGGTCATCAGAGCAACTGTACAAATTGGATTATTACTGGATACATCCCTGAACAAGAACTCTGTAATTGAGCGGTTTGGCTGCAATGTTGTGATATCTGAGAATTGTGATGTAGCAATCGTAGTGTTCTATAACATTTGACGGGCTGAAGTTAATTATTTTTGAATTATATCTCAATTTAGGTTCGGTTTGGAGCAGCCAGTTTACATCAATATAATCAGGGATCCAATTAACCGATTTGTATCGAACTACTTCTTCCGACGATTTGGGGATTGGCGGTCTGAACAGAATCATCAAATCCGAACACCAGGGATGAAAGATGAGGAGCGCTATCTTGTAAGTATGTTTTGTGCAAATTAAAAAAAAAATGGGATCTCTCTCCCTTCGGTTCAAGTGCTGCCAGTGAATGTTGGCATTTCTCTCATGTGTTGCCTAATTCTGTTTGCCTTTGAGAAGGTGGTAGTGAGTTCCTGTTTGTACAACTGCATATCATGTGGTGTAGGCATATGCACAGCACTGGACAGGATGGGAGTTCCAGGACTTTTGACCCAAAAATGGTGAAGGTATGATGATGCATTTGGAAATCAGGATGATATGAGGCTTGGAAGGGAACCTGCAGATTGTGGTGTTGCCACACATCTGCTTTGTCCTTCTGAGTAATGGCAGTCACAGGATTTGAAAGAGACTTGATACACTACAACAGTATATGTTGCACACTATTGCCACTGCATTGCTGGTGGTAGGATGCAATCAGTAGATTGTTTTTCCCTGAATGATGTTGAGCTTCTTCAGCATTGAAGCAGCACCCGTCCTGGTATGTGGAGAGTATTCTGTCACACTATAGATGCGATACCCTGTAAATGGCAGGCAGGCTTTGGGAACAGACATAAGAGGTGAGTTATTTGCCACAGAATTTCTTCAGCACTCGTATTGAAGATGGAAAGTCTCGGAGGTTGACAGATGAGCTAGAGAGAGTGGGAAAGGTGGTAATGGAAAAGAGGAGAAGAAATGCTGAAAGGGAAGATACAATTTACAGTTAGCATCAGTTTGAAACCTTTAGAAACATGAGCATGTGCATACTGGGGAAATCAGGAAAATTCAAGCTTCTAGAACTTTTCATCCCAGGATACCATAAAGACCCCTTACCGATTTTTCTTTCCAGGACTGGCTAGGTTTTGGTCATAAGTTATAGGATTGCCAAGTAAGAGATGGATGAGTTGGAGGTGTTGATTGTGATAAATTCCTTGGCAATATGATGGGGTGTTGTGGTGAACTACATATTTAATTTGAAAAACAGAAAAGCTTGAATTATACAACTTTTCTTGTAAAGAGAAAAAAATGACTGACAGGTTTTTGTTTAGGATCATGAGTACTGGAAAGCGAATATCTGAATTCTAAGAATCCTTGTCCTATATTTATACACCATAAGAATAATGCAACAAAATATGTGTGGAGGTGCTGGTGTTGGACTGGGGTGGGTGAAGTCAGAAGTCACATGACACCAGGTCATAGTCCAACAAATTTATTTGAAATCACAAGCTTTTGGAGCGTAGCCCCTTCATCAAGTGAAGTGAGAAAGAAGCACGCACATCACAGAACTTATGGGCAAAGGGAGACCAAGGGCAGACAGATCAAAAGATCATACAAATGGGGTGAGTGGAGTGCTGAATAATTAATAAGTCTCTGCAGGTGATCTGAATTGTTCGACAGTCTGAGTAAAGTGTCAACAGCTGAATAACGAGCGAAAGGATGACCTGTCATCCTATTATATGAGGCAGAGAGATAATTACACAATATTAAAAATATGATGGTGCTGGAGACAAACCAAATGGCTGGAATAACATGATAGGCACAAGAGTCGCATACTGAGGGTCTAACCAAAGTCATAAGTAATACAAAACTGTACAATCTAAGATGGAGAGATTACAACAATTTATCCAAGTGATGGTGACAAAATAGGACATTAAGAAGGATTTTACATGTACCTATTACATGTGACCCCACTACACTTCTGTATCTGTAAAATCTTACTGTCCTGTTTGTCACCATCACCTGAATAAATTAAGATCTCTCTACCTTAATTAGATTGTACCTGACAAAGGAGCTACGCTCCGAAAGCTTGTGATTTCAAATAAACCTGTTGGACTATGACCTGGTGTCGTGTGACTTCTGACAATGCAATTAAATACAGCACAGGAACAGGCTGTTTGGTCCACCAAGCCTGCACCCATTCCTAATCCTTATTTAGACCCCTACTTATTGCGCTTACATGGGTTCTGTCCCTCTGGCTCCCATTTATGTGCCTGTCGAGATACGCCTTAAACTTTGCGAACGTACCGGCTTCCATCACCTCCACTGGCAGTGCGATCCAGGTACCTCCACCATCTTTGTGAAAAATTTTCCCCACAGTTGTTCCCTAAACTTACCCCCTCTCACGTTGAACCCGTGCCTTGTAGTTGACCTTTCCACCCTGGGAAAAAGCCTCTGACTATCCACTCTAACTATGCCCCACATAATTTAGTAGACCTCTATCAGGTCGTCCTCAGCCTCCATCATTCCATTGAAAACAATCCGAGTTTATTCAACCTCTGCTCAGCTCAAACCCTCCAGACCAGGCAATATCCTGGTGAACCTTTTTTGCACAATCTCCAAAGCATTCATATCCTTCTGGCCAGAACTGCACGCAATATTCCAAATATGACCTGACTCGTTCAGTGCTACACCTGTTCTGGGTATGCTCAATTTTAAAGTTCTTTTGCATTTTCAAATTCTTCCATGCTTCACTTCTTTCTTTCTTTGTAATGTCCTTCAGCTCCGCATTCTTCCAAGATTTATGCTCCCCGCTCCTTCTGGTGTTTTGCATAATTCCAAATTTTATCACTCCATCATTGGCTGCCAAGATCCTAACCTCTGGAATTCTGTCCCTAAACCTGTCTGCCTCACTATATGAACATACGTAAGAACGTACGAATTAAGAAAAAGTGTTAGCCTCTGGATCCTGCTGTGCTGTCGATGAGGTCATGCATAACTCAACAGTCCCACTGATTCCCTAACTCTTTACCCATTTGTCCTTTAAACTGCTCCTCAAATCTAATGTTCCTCTAATTTTTCCTGCTGCTACATAAATTTCCAAAGTCTTTATGCGGCAGCAGCATCTGAAGTGGTGACTATACTTCAGAATGCCAATTGTTGCTTCAAACCAATCTCTTTGACCAATGTTTTCATCACTCTCTGGGTGACTCAATGTCAACTTTTTTTTTGATAATTCTCCTGTAAATTAGGGGATACTTTGCTTTGTTAAATATGGTGTAGAAATTTAAAAAAAAAAACAAAAGTCATCACTGCTCTGTCTGTAATGGAGAGACCTTGCTAGGCTATCAGAAAGTCAGGAGCACTGGGGAACCCAGGGCCCCACTTAACCATCAGACGTGATCAAATGTATCTGATTTAATAATACACCAGGATAAACATTCCCAATCCAGTGGGTCTGCCACCAGATGGTATTTCATTTATTATACATTATACAATGTACAGTAAATATGTAAGCAATCAGATAACCAGCTGTTTTGCAGCTAAAAACATAAAGATTAATGCTGTATCACCATTAATATCTGTACAAGGCTAATCCTGTTTGCTATAGTTAACTCAATAGTAGCATCTGTGTATTTTTCAAAGGGAACTTTTGTGTGTCAAATCCATTTTATGAAACACATTTTCATGGAATGATGCTTGCCCTGATAAAGTTATGGCTTGATTTTAATATATTCATCTTGGTTTTTCAATCTTTCCATTGCCTTGTCCCTCGCTATCTTTAATGGCCAACACCATGACCTGCCAAGATATCTGCACACCACTAATTCTCTCTCCAGCATCTCAAATTTTAATCACACTACCACTGAGACACTGTCCAGACCCTAATCCAGTTGTTGGAGGGAATCCTGAGAGACAGGTTTTACGTGTATTTGGAAAGGCAAGGACAGATTAGGTATAGTTAACATGGCATTGTGCATGGGATATCATGTCTCACTAACTTAAATGAATTTTTGAAGAATTAACAAAGTGGATTGATGAGGGAAGAGCCGTGGACGTGATCTGTATGGACTTCAGTAAGGCTTTCAACAAGGTTCCTCATGGTAGACTGATTAGCAAGATTAGATGACATGGAATACAGGGAGAACTAGCCATTTGGATACAGAACTGGCTTGAAGGTAGGAAACAGGGTGGTGGAGGCTTGCTTTTCAGACTGGAGGCCTGTGATCAGTGGTGTGCCACAAGGATTGGAGCCGGGTCCACTGCTTTTTGTCATTTGTATAATTGATTTGGTGTGATCACAAGAGATCTGGTTGGTAAGTTTGTAGATGACACTAAAATAGGTGGTGTAGTGGACATCAAAGTTGGTTACCTCAGCATTCAACAGGATCTTGATCAGATGGGCAGGTGAGCCAAGAAGTGGCGGTTGGAGTTTAATTTAGATAAGTGTGAAGTGCTGCATTTTGAAAAGGCAAATCAGGCCAGGATTTATACACTTAGTGGTAAGGTTCTGGAGAGTGTTGCCGAGCAAAGAGACCTTGGAGGGCAGGTTCATGGTTCCTTGAAAGTGAAGTTGCAGGTAGACAGGATAGTGAAGGCGGTGTTTGGTATGCTTGCCTTTATTGGTCAGTGCATTGAGTATCAGAGTTGGGAGGCTATGTTACGGCTGTACAGGCCATTGGTTAAGTTACCTATGGCATACTGCGTGCAATTCTGGTTTCCCTGCGAGAAAAAGGATATTGTGAAATTTGAACGAGTTCAGAAAAGATTTACAAGGATGTTGCCAGAGGGAGAGGCTGAATAGGCTGGAGCTGTTTTCCCTGGAGTGTCGGAGGCTCAGGGGTAACCTTATTAGAGGTTTATAAAATCACGAGGATTGAATAGACAAGGTATTTTCCCTAGGGTGGAGGTCTCCAAAACTAGGGGGTATAGGCTTAAGGTGAGAGGGAACAGATTTAAAAGGGACCTAAGGGGCAACATTTTCACTCAGAGGATGGTGCATGGATAGAATGAGCTGCCAGAGGGAGTGGTGGAGGCTAGTACAACTACAACATTTGAAAGACATGGAATTGGGTACATGAATAGGAAGCGTTTAGTGGGATATGGGGCAAAAGCTGGCAAATGGGACTAAATTTATTTAGGATATCTGGTTGATGTGGACGAGTTGGACCAAAGGGTCTGTTTCCATGCTGTACATCTCTGTGACTTTCCTAAGATTGGAACTAAAAGAGTAAAGGCAAGAAAATAAATATTCCAGTTGTAACGAGCGAATTGTTAGGTTGAATAACCTCTAAATTGTTGGATAAAGACCAGACTGAAATTGTCAGAAACAGTACTAAGCAAATTGGAGGCAGTTGTCTCCAAAAAAATTGGTATAACCAATTATCTGTCTAGGTTTAACATAACGTCTGCTGTAGTATTCTCTACCTTAAATTCTAAAAGCTAAAAAGGTCCTCCTACTTTTAAAGTTTCATGCATTTGCACCCCTGAACCTTGAGTTTTTTATTTCAAGTTTTACATTTGGTGTATGTCTTCTGTCTTTGCAGAATAAAAATATATCAGTTCACATTTCTTTGCTTTACTCTCCATCTAATATCTAACTACACCATACTCTTATTCTCCACCCGTCAACTGCACAGTTAACTGCTTGTTTTTGTTAAATCTGCCTGTTGACTTTACGTTTCCTGTAACTACATCATATTCATTTGTTTGTTCATACAAATAAAGGACGGTATGTTACAGTTCCTATCAATTACAGTTGATACATTGGCATGAGCATGATTTGACCATTCTACGCGCTGATCATTATAACCTGGCACTGATGTTGCACGAGGCAGGTCCTTAACATGGGCAGAGGAGTGAAATTACTTTATTATTAGCCATCAGATTAGGAAGTGCAGCGTCAGTGGATGTTTCCTAGGATTTTTGGGACTAATTC
Source organism: Ginglymostoma cirratum (assembly GCA_024137785.1). Classification (NCBI taxonomy): domain Eukaryota; kingdom Metazoa; phylum Chordata; class Chondrichthyes; order Orectolobiformes; family Ginglymostomatidae; genus Ginglymostoma; species Ginglymostoma cirratum. Next base: position 13,935,465 of record JAHRHZ010000275.1, read on the forward strand.
AATTTCTGCAGCAAGTGTGAAGCACTTAACCTCTGTTTCATAGATAAATTAAGTTTAAAACTCGAGAAATCTGACATTATTTCCCTGTATAATTCATGCATTCAATATCTCAACAGCTGTTTTCACTCCAAATATAAGCAGAAAGTAAGGCTTAACAGGCAACTTGGAAACTTTGACTATTTGGATTAATTGCCAATTTCATTATTTATTGTTTTTAAACTAATATATGCAACTCTGTTTTAAATGTGGATATTGAAAACGATGGACCTTGTGACATAGAAAGGGAACTGCCATGATCCCAAAAATGACACCATTGTTTCTATTTGCACCCTTCTGTAGTTATAACCAAATTTCTCTACTTCTGTTCGTCAGCTGATTTCTAATCTGCAACACTAAATTCCCATTAATACTACCAGCAACTTTTGTGTTGCATTTATACAACAACCTTTAACATAGTAAAAAATCTCAAGGCAGTTTCACAGGAAAGTTATCACAAAATTGTCAAATTATCAAACCGAGCAACATGAGACAATATTAGACAGGGAAATTGTTAGTTGTGAGGATGTCTCAAAGGAGCAGAGAGACCTGGGGGAAGGATTCCCAAGTATATAATACTTAGAGGTAGTATGCCGGAATTCGAGTCCCACTATTTCCAGAGTTGTCACAAAAGTTGAAGCTTTGATAAAGTATGCAAAGTTCCCATATTAACCTGACTTTCAGACCCAGATTGATAAAAAGAAAGACCAGGTTTCTGTACTGAACAAGAATGACTATTACAAGTAATTAGATTCTAGCTATGCGTAAAAAAAATTACAAAGCATCAGCATATAATATTTGATTAAAACTCTAATCCCCTTGTAAACTACCATGCGTGTGCACACAAAACAAAGTAATTAGCTGAGGAAAAATCTAGAAAGACGGTTCAGTAGCCCTTGTCGTAGGTTCTGTTGCTCAGGTGATCCTTATGACTGTTCTGCTGGCCAAAATACTGCTTCAGTTTTCTTTCTCTAGACGTTTCCACTGGTTGATAAGAGATGCAAGGTGCCGGGTTCACTTAAAAATTCTCTGATTTATCAGTTAAAAGTTAGAGCTTACAATAACTGTTGCAGAAAAAATTAAATTGGTTTTCTTCAGGTTTATAATGAGTTTTGACTGCAGGGAACAGAGTGATCATTACCAGGCTGGGGAAAAAATCTGAACACTTCTTTTTGTGTGTATGTCTCTCTCTCTCTCTCAGGGTGTGTGTATGTGTGTGTGTCTGTCTCTCTGTCTCTCTCTCTCAGTGTGTGTCTCTCTCTCTCTCGGTGTGTGTGTGTCTCTCTCTCTCTTGCTCTCTCTCACTGTGTGTGTGTCTCTGTGTGTGTGTGTGTCTCTGTCTCTGTGTGTGTCTCTCTGTGTGTGTCTCTGTGTCTCTCTCTGTGTGTGTCTCTCTCTCTCTGTCTCTCTCTCTCTGTGTCTCTCTCTCTGTCTCTCTCTGTGTCTCTCTCTCTCTCTGTGTCTCTCTCTCTCTCTCTCTGTGTCTCTCTCTCTCTCTCTCTCTCTGTGTCTCTCTCTCTCTCTCTGTCTCTCTGTCTGTGTGTGTCTCTCTTTCTGTCTGTGTGTCTCTCTCTCTGTGTCTCTGTGTGTCTCTGTCTCTCTCTCTGTCTCTCTCTCTGTGTCTCTGTGTCTCTCTCGCTCTCTGTGTCTCTCTCGCTCTCACTGTGTGTGTCTCTCTCTCTGTCTCTGTGTCTCTGTGTGTGTGT
>JAHRHZ010000275.1:13949970-13995713 GCA_024137785.1 Ginglymostoma cirratum
CTCTCTCTCTCTCTCTCTCTCTCTCTCTCTCTCTCTCTCTCTCTCTCCCCTCCACACACACATGCACACTGTCTCTCTCGTACACAGTATATGGCTACCTTATATGGAGACGGAGAGATCCAGGAAGGGGAGAGAGGCGTCGGAGATGGTCCAGGTGAATTTGAAGTTGGGATGAAAGGTGTTGGTAAAGTTGCGGAACTGTTCAAGCTCCTCGTGGGAGCACGAGCTATGCCTGCCTCTTTGTAGGATATACAGAACAGTCCCTCTTCCGCTGTTACACCAGCCGCATCCGTCACCTCTTCCTCTGCTACATTGATGTCTGTATCGGCACTGCCTTGTGCTCCCTTAAGGAACTTGAACAGTTCATCAACTATACCAATACCTTTCACCCCAACCTCAAATTCACCTGGACAGTCTCCGATACCTCCCTCCCCTTCGTGGACCCCTCTGTCTCCATATTCGGTAACTGTCTAGCACCGACATGTATTTCAAATCCACCGACTCCCACAGCTACCCTGACTACACCTCCTCTCACCCACCCTCCTGCAAGAATGTGATCCCTTGCTCCCAATTCCTCTGCCTCCGCCACATCTGCTCCCAAGATGGAGGGTTCCACTCCTGGACATCGCAGATGTCGTCCTATTTCAAAGACCGCAACATGTCCTCTCCATTGAGCGAAAATGCCCTCAACCACATCTTTTGCATTTCCTGTACTTCTGCCCTCAAACCCCCTCCCCCCAACAAAAAAAGACACAGTCCCCCAGTCCTCTCATACCACACCACCAACATCTGCATCCCGCACATTATCATCCATCACTTTTGCCACCTGCAATCGGACCCCACCCCTATCTGCCTTTCGTAGGGACTGCTGTGTTTGTCAATCCCTCGTCCGCTCCATATTCCCCACTAACCCCAGCACACCCAGCACCTTTCCCTGCAACTGCAGGAAGTGCTACACCTGCCTCTACACCTTACCTCTCACCTCCATCCAAGGCACAAGTCAAACTTTCCATATCCAGCAGGGCTTCACCTGTATATCCTCCAATCTAGTCTACTGTATCCATTGCTGCTAATGTAATCAACAACACCTTCCGGTTGCTAACCGTTTTAATTTCCCCTCCCAGTCCCTTGGTGACATAGCCATCCTGGGTCTTCTCCACTGCCACAGTGACACCACAGGCAAACTGGAGGGACAACACCTCATATTCTGGCTCTGGAGCCTACAGCCCAATGGCCTGACCATAGAATTCACCAGTTTCAAAATCTCCCCACCCCCAGCCTCGTCCCATGTCCAACCCTCTCTCTCATCCCTGCCTCCTTGACCTGACGCAGCCATTCCATCTTTTTCCCCACCTATCCATCGCACCCTTCCCACTGACCAATCCCCACTACCCCCCTACCTGCATCCATATATCACCATCCCACCTACCTTCCCCCAGCCCCACCCCTCCTGCCTCTATTTATTTCCCATGCTCCTTTCCCCCACCCCAGTCCTGATAAAGGGTCCCGACCTGAAACGTTGATTCTTTTGCTCCTCTGATGCTGCCTGACCTGCTGTGTTCCTCTAGCTGCACGCTGTATTGAACCAGGTTCAATCATACACTCAGCATTCAGGTCAGTATGGTCGCATGTTCTTCAGTCTGGTCTTTGGCTCTGATTTGTTGGTCTTTCCTATTTTTACAGACAGTGTGTCTCTCTTTCTCTGTTCTTTTATAAAATGTTAGTTTAATCTAAATTATATCTCCTTTTTCTTCCTTCTGAAATAAGACATAGAAACAGATGTAGATCATTCAGCCTTTCAAATCTCCTCTGCCATTCAATGAGGTCACTGGCTGATCTGATGACCCTCAACTCCACTTTGTATAGGAGATATAATGATTCCGTTACTGATTTAACAATCTATTGATCTCAGCCTTGAATGTACTTAATGACTAAGGTTGTACAGTCTTCTGCAATAAATAATTCCACAGATTGACTATCCTCAGAGGAAAAAAAAACCTCTTCATCTCTGTCTTAAATAGGTGACTATTACTTTGAGATCATGCCATTTCTTCCTAGACCCTTCCCCAAGGGATAGCCACCGCTCCATGTCTCCCTTATAAAGTCCCCTAATAATATCATACGTTACAATAAGTTCGTCTTGGAGTGGCTATCTCATTTTGCTTGGGGCCTTACAGATGTAGAATTACATCTTTTACCTGCAACCTGGGGTGGCATGGTGGCACAGTGGTTAGCATTGCTGCCTCACAGCGCCAGGGACCTGGGTTCGATTCCAACCTCGGTCTGTCTGTGTGGAGTTTGCACGTTCTCCCCGTGTTTGCGTGGGTTTTCTCCGGGTGCTCCGGTTTCCCCCCCACAGTCCAGAGATATGCAGTGTAGGTGGATTGGCCATGGGAAATTGCCTATAGTGTTCAGGGATGTGTAGATTTGGTAGGTTATGTGGGATGAATCTGGGTGGGATGCTCTGAGTGTTGATGTGGACTTGATGGGCTGAAGGGTCTGTTTCCACACTTTAGGGATTCAATGAAGAACTGTAACTGCAGTAAAGAGATAATTCATTATTTGAAGTAGTGCTGAGCGATCCTTTTATGTTAGCATAGCAAAACTAAAAGAGATTCTGGAAATTCCAGAGAAAGATAGCTGGACAACTCGACACATTTCCAACACAACATGTACTCCAAAAACACCTCCCTTTACAGCTTCTCACCCTTGCATCCAATCTTTCTACAGCCTAACCCTCCCAACCTCTATAACCTCTTAAAACCCACTGAGTTCTCTGCATGCTCCCAATGCCAGCTTCTTGAGCACCCCTGATATTTATCCTCCACAATCTGCAGCTGCCTAAACTCTGGGATTCCATCTCTAAACCTCTCTGATACACTCCTCGCCTTTGAGTATCCACAGAGATTTTGGCCCTGGACCTAATATATTCTTAAGTGGATAGGAAAATTGTCGCGAATTTATGCATCACAAGATCTCACAAGTAGGAATAAGATAACAATTAGATTATAAATTTTATCAATATTGCTGCTCTGACTGATCTATTGCTGAAATCTTCACTTGCTTTGTAAAATTCAGCTTTGATCATTCCATACACTCCTGACTGTGAAAAGGAAGCTTGAAGCATTTAGGGGTCATTTTACTTGGGAAATGTTTTTAGCCTCGCAAAGTATGCTGTTTTTTGTTTGGCAAGCTACAGCAAAATGTATTCTTACAGGCTTCAGCTGGAGTATTGTGTTCAATTATAGGCATCTTAGGAAGGATGACAATGTCTTGCAGAGTCCAGAAAGGAGATTTATTGGAATGATACTAACACCTGAGAATCTTGAACTGTGTGAAAATACTGGAGAACCTAAGGTTCAAGAAGAAAAGCTTAAGAACAGATTTGATTGAGGCATTCATAGTCATTAATGATTTTAATGGAGTAAATAATGAAAAACTGTTTACAGTTGAAGAAGGGTCAATAACCAGAGGATTTAGTTTTAAGGTCATTGACATAAGAACTAAAGGTGATAGGAGGAAATATATTTTATTAAATACAGAGCATTGTTGTGCTGTGGAAGGCAATGTCTGATGGGTAGTGATAGAAAATCCACTAGAAATATTATTAATAGAATTAGATAGATAACTGAAAAGAAAAATATTACAAGGCTGTGTTCAAAGAGCAAGAACATAAAAATAATTGGATAGCTCGAGAAAAGTGGAGGCACAGCCATAATAACACGAATGTTCTACTCTTGTGCTGCATCATTCTGTGATTCTATGTTCTTTTATCTTAATGGTTTCTTGTTGTACAGGATATCAATGATTGCATTTTAGAAGATTACCCAGAATGCAACAATCCCCGTGTGTTCTACATCATTCCATATTTTTGTGGGCAGCATCCCAAATGCAGGTGAGATAAATTTGCCATTTATTTCTCTTTCTAATTTAATATGACACATCCTTGAACAAACATCCTTAATCTTGTGAGCAAGTGACATCAGAATATTAAGATGATGGGTATCATGGATTAAAAAAAAACTTATTAAGGAATTAATTGGAAGAAATTAAGTAGTTAGCGCAGTAAGGTAGTCATTTTGTATTAGGAGATGTACTGAGTGGAATATTCTAGAAATCAGTGTTAGGGAGGTATACTGAGTTGAGAGATCCAAGGATAAGTTCTCGTGAAAAATGTTATGGACAGGTACAGAAGATTAAGACTAATGCAATGCCGGAGTAGAAGCTATGTTACATCTCTACAAAATCATGTATAAATCACAATTGGAATGTGATCAGTTCTGGATGTTACACCTTAGAAAAGATGCAGTGACCTTGGAGAGGATGTGTATCGGTTAACCAAACTGACATTTGTACTCCAAACTTTAAGTGATCCAACTTGGGTTGTGTTTGCTGGAATTTAAGAGTAAGTAATATTTGATTGAGGTTTTCAAGTTACTAAGGGGAACAGAAAAGATAATAAGGTATTTCTGCTGGTTGGGAAATCTAGAACTGGAAACACAGTTCAAAAATTAGAACCAGAATTTTCAAGGGTGAAGTTAGGAAACAATTCTAAATACACATGTTGATAGAAATTTGGATCACACTTTCACAAAGGGCAGATGGTGTGAGATCAATTGTTAATTTTAACTCTGGTAATGACAAATCTTTGACCAAAGGCATTAAAGGATTTGGAGCAAAAGGCAGCATATGATATTAGGTCACATATCAACCATGATTTCATTCACTGATAGAATAGGCTTGAGAGGGTGAATGACCAACACTTCAAGTGTTTCTTGAATCAGCTGAATTGAGGAGTTATAGAAATACCTAGGCAATTGAGCTGAACCAAACAAATAAAATTAAATGCAGACAGTGTTGGTATGAAGGAACATTGAAAACAAAAATGGGGAAATTATGTCAGCAAAATTATGTCATGTTAGCTAGGGGAGCAGGTGGGAACTTAATGAAAGTGATCATAGAAGTAACAGTCGCCATATCAACACATGGTAGAGGAGCAATCAGCAAAGCAAACAGAATACTGAACTTTTCCATTGGTACAGTACAGGTCTGCAGACAGCTGAGGCTGTTTGGTACTCTGGTCAGGCTGCACTATGAATACTCTGTTCTCTGCTGGTCACAGAGACGTAATCTCCCAGCTGTGGTCAGGGTGCTGATACTTGTGTTGGGGGAACTGAGTTACAGAGGGAAAGGTTCGAAGACAGATGACTATTTGGTCTTGCTCAGAGATCAGTGGGAGTGGAAAAGTAAAATTTACTCGAGTTGATTTCAAATTGAGTTTGGATTGAGGATACGACAAGAAATTAGACTAAAGGCAAGCTCAGGCCTGATGTCAAGAAGCCCCTTGCCACACACTCAGTGATCAATAGCAAAAGTGAGCCCTGGGGTGGGAAGTGGAAGCAAAACTTGAATCATTCAAGAGGCTGGTAAATGCTGTTTTGGGTGATGAGGAATCTTTAGATTGTTTTAGAAGGTGCACCAAGAGAAACAGAATGTCCTCCATCTTCTGTTTTGTCATAAAAAACACCAATCTACAAATTTCCTGTTAAACCTGGGAGGGGGATATTGTCTTTTTGTTCATACATGCAGTGTGGGCATCACTGGCCAGGTGAATGTTTATTTCCCAATCCTAATTGTCCTTGAGTAGGTAGTGGTGCGCTGCCCCCTTGCAGCCTAGGGAGTATAGGTACTGTTAGGGAGAGAGTTTCAGGATTTTGACTTGGTGAAAGAATGGTGATGTAATTCCACGTCTCAACAGTTTGTGATTTAGGGAGAAGCTTGCAAGTGGTGGGTTCTTGTATCCACTGGCCTTATCCTTCAAAGTGCCGGAGATTGCGAGTTTAGAAAGTGCTGCTGGAGGATCCTTGGTCAGTTACTGCAGTATCCTACAGTGCATTTTTTTCAACATTTTCATCATGATGGTGACATTGGGCTACATAGCCTGACTAACTTCATTTTATTATCTACTTCATGCTAAATAATTAGGATTTCATGACAGAGTTTCTCTGTATTACTTAGTCATTCCATTTTGAAGCTAAGAAAGTAAATAGATAGTAATCAGAAATTGCAGTTTTTAATGGTACTATTTGAACCTTGATTCACCATTCACCATTCTCACTTGTTTTAAAGGGACCCAGGGGAGTGGGCTCTGCAGAGAGCTAAAGAGAACATGAATGAGAATTACCTGCTCGTGGGAATTCTAGAAGAGTTGGAAGATGTGTTGCTTTTACTGGAACGACTTTTACCTCATTACTTCAAAGATGCTAGTGCTGTGTATCATAGTTCAGGTAATTTTGCCACTGTTTCTATTTTGTAAAACCATTGGAGCATTGCAATTACATCTTACAACAATTGTTTATTTAGAAGTTGTAACTAATGCAAAACTAGTGCCTGGTTTGATTTCTTCAGATTTCACATATCGCATATACTGACATTTTATCTGGGCTTCACTCATCATTTACCTGAACTGGACTTTTCACTTATCTCCCAGAAAATAAGGAGTATATTGTGGGCTGGTTTATTGGGATGATTTTTGGTTAGAAAGAATATCATGTTTATAAGTAACAACTGAGTGAGGTACCTGCACTGAGTGAACAATGAAATGTTGGGATTAAGTAAATTGCATTTGATGAACTGCAATCTAAGGTCTGTAGAAGTGGCTACAGAATAAGTAATGCATTGGTTGTAATCTTCCATAATTAGTAGATTTGGAACAGTTCTAGCAGATTGAAATTATTTGAGAAAGGAAGAATTCAGAAAGGAAACTTAAAGACCAGTTAATCTATCATTTGTTATTGTGAAATGTAATCCATTGTTAAAGTAGGAATAGGACATTTAGAAAAGCGTAATATAGTCAAGTAGAATTAACCTCATTTTATGAAAGAAAAGCTGTTTTCCAAATTCATTAATGCTCTTTGAGGACGTAAGAAGCAGAAAGACAAAGAAGGTACCGATAGCTGTAGTGTATTGGATCCTCAAAAGGCATTTGGTAGGTACCACATAAAAACGTTATGACACAAGATGAGAGTATTTGAAGTGAGGGTGATATATTAGCATGTATAGGGGATTAGCCAACGAACAGGAAATAGTATCAGAATAAATGGGTCATTTTATGGTTGGCAATTGGCTAACAATTGGAGTGTCAAAGGAATCACTGCTGGAGCCTCCACCATTTATGACCTGTTAAAGTCTTGATTGAGGGAAGGACTGTATTGTAGCGAACTGTATTGTAGCCACATTTTCTGATGACAGAATGACCGGTAAAAGAATCTTTTATAGGGAGGACACAAAAAGAGTCAGCAAAGGAATATAGCAATTTTAAGTGAGTGAATTTCACAAATGAAATAAGATTTTTCAGTGGCAGAAAGACATAGAATGCTGCAGAGGAACCGGGGTGTCCTTGTAGATGACTCAAAGTTAGCATTCAGCAAGCAATTAAAAAGGCAAATGCAATATTAACCTTTATTGCAAGGGAGCAGAGGATTAAGTATAAAAGTAGAGAAGTTTGCTGCAGCCATACAGAGCATAATTGGACATGTTTAACATCTAACAAAATTAAGAGATGTTAGAGGAGAAACTGAAAGCTTGGTTAAAGAGAGATTTTGAGCTTCTTGAAGGAGGCGAGTGAGGTGGAGAATCATAGATGTTACAGGAAGAAATCACTAATGGGATAAGGTAAATCAAGTTAAGGAATTCCTTGTGAAGGTCTGAGTTTGGAATTCTTGAACATTCCATTCTCATTTATTCCTCTTATCTGAATTTGCTTACTTTGAATTAACTGATAATTCAAACCTTTTAGCTGAAAAGTTGACTGGAATAAGCTATAATATTGGGAAAGAATTTCATCTTAGCCCACCATTCCAATTGTTTGGCAATGTAAACTGTTTTATTATTCATCTATTAAATTTTCCTATACTCAGACTCAGCAGTAAGACCTTGTGATCTGTTGTCATTGCAATGTACTTTATATCTTGTGTACGGTTTGAATAGTAACAAATTAGAAAGGCAGTGAAGAAAATAGAAGTTAAAATCTCTGTTAGAGTGCATGCTCATTTATTATCTCGCTACAACTTATCTGTCACTTCAATAACCCAATTTAAAAGTTTATGGTATTTCCACAGTCTGTTAGAATGTTTGATTTTCCACTGTCTTAAGTCCAAGTTAAACATGGTATGGTTTCTGTTTGACCCTTCAGCAACACTCACTACCAGATATTGCATGTATAAATTTGTGTCCCTTTCTGAAGCAAAGGTTCAGTTACGGGAGTGATGTTTAGTGCAGAGGGTGAGAGAAATATATGGCAAAAATCTGAGATGCATTAGAAAGGGTTCACTTAAGAGTGACCAGACTTCAGGGAAATAAGTTATGAAGAAACTATTCATTTGTAGATAAAACATCAAATGTAATTTAGTAAAGATAAGGTTGAACCAAACTCACTGTTTAACTTCAACATTGAATACAGGATTAGAGAACGTGGGTCCAAAATTCTCACACCTGAAGTAAGACGAAAGATTAGAAAACTCTTTTATCTTGTCCACAGGATTGTGGAACAGACATTTGAAAGATTCTAGTTGGATGTGATATCAGCTGGTGCTCCAAAAGGAATTGAATTCATGTCAGCAGACTTGCTCAGGCTTGTGATTTAAGGCGAAATCCTTCAGTGGTTCAGGATCAGACAGTAGAAGATCTACAGAAGAAATTCTGCCTTGGAATAGGTTGTGGCTCAGTTGGTATCTCTTTTCCTAAGTCAGAAGAATGTGGATTCAAGTCACGCTCCACTCCAAATACTTGAACACAAAAATCTAGACTCTCACTTCAGTGAGATGCTGAGAGAATGTTCTACAGTATCCTTTGGGTAAAAGTTAAACCAAGACCCCGTCTATTCTCCAAGGTAGATGTAAAACATGCCTTGGTACTATTGTGAAGAAAATCAAGAGTCATCCCTGCTGTCCTGACTAATTTATCCCAAAATCAACGTCACTAAAATAAAGATGGGTAAATGAATAGGAAGAGCTTAGAGGGATATGGGCCAAATGCTGGCAAATGGAACTAGATTAGTTTAGGATATCTGGTCAGCATGAATAGGGTGGACCGAAGGGTCTGTTTCTATGCTGTATATCTGTATGACCCTAAGTTATCTGGTTGTTATTATTGCTACTTTTTGGGAACTTGCTGTGTAAAGATTATCTACTCTGTTTCCTATAACAGTGCCCATATTTCAGAAAGTTTTTTTTGGAAGGGGTGAGGAGGAGCAACACACAATCCATTTGATAACACAGTGTGAAGCTGGAAGAACACAGCAGGCCAGGCAGTGTCAGAAGAGCAGGAAAGCTGATGTTTCGGGTCAGGACCTTTGTCAGAAATTGGAATTTCTGACGAAGGGTCCCAACCCAAAACGTCAGCTTTCCTACTCCTCTAATATTGCCTGGCCTGCTGTTCTCCACACTGTGTTACCTCTGACTCCAGCATCGGCAGTTCTTACTATCACACAATCCATTTGGTTAGAGTTGTGAAGCAAAAAAGACATCTTTGCCTTACTGGGAGTATTCTACAGCCCTCCAAATAGTGAACGAAAAGAGCAAATCTGAAGGGAAATTGTATATGTGCAAGAACTGTAGAATGGTAATATCAGGGGACTGCAATTACCCAAATATTGATTGGGATAAGATTAAAGGGTAAGGAGGCAAAGAATTTCTAAAATTTGCTCAGAATCTCCTTGATCAATATGTACTCTGTCAACTAGGAATGAGGCATTGCTGCATCCGCTCATGGAATGAGATGGGCTGAGTGGATCAACTGTCCGGGAAAGCATTCTGGTAACAGTGATTATCCTTTCATAAGATTCAGACTAGTAATGACGAGGATAAAGGACAATGTAAAGTAGATCTTTCAAGTTGAAGGAGGGCTAACTTCACTGGAATGAGAGGATATCGTGTCTGGTCAAAATGGAACTCAAGACTGACAGGATTGTTTGTATACAGAAGATTTTTTTTTTAAGGAGGATATGTTTCAGTTACAGAGTTTGATATGTTCCAACAAGAGAAAATGGCACAGAAACAAAAGCCACAGCACCATGAATGGCATAGAAGATGGTGAATATGATGAAAATAAAAAGGGGGTTACTTTGTGTATCAGAGATATCAAGGTGTAGAGTTGGATGAACACAGCAGGCCAAGCAGCATCAGAGGAGCAGGAAGGCTCCTCCAGGAAGGATGTTTTGGGCCTAGACCCTTCTTCAGAAAATCTTCAGAAGACTTTGCGTATCAGGTGATTTCTTCAAGAAAGATCCAGGCAAAGTATAATATGTGAGAGGGTGATGAAGGAAAAGTAAGACTGGCAAAGGGAAGATATGTGAACAAAAAGGGAGGAAAAAAAATTCTTCTACTGACATGTGTAAATACTAAGTGGTGGGTCAATTAAGACAGGGGTAGTAATATTTCCTTCGAAGTGCAGAGAAGCCTAGAATGCTATGAGTACTTGCATCATTGTCTACTTTCAAAGACCATGCTGATAAAACATTGGAAGTAGCACCGATGGTTTAGGTAGTAGATAGAATACACATTGATAGACATTGATAGGCAGAGTGCATTGGAAAGCGTTGCCAATGCTTAGAATGAGTAAGTTGCCTGTTCCAAATAGGTTGCATTCCATGTTGTTAAGGAAAGTGGGGTGTAAATAACATAAGGACCTATCACAATTTTCCAATCTTCCCTAGAGACAGGAGAAGTGTCAGAGGTTTGGAAAGTGGTAACGTAAATCCCTATTTAACAAAGAACATATCTAGCAACTAAAGGCTGATTCGTTTAACATGTGATGGATAAGAAACAATAATCAAGGAAAAGAATTAGAGGCGTGGATAGCTTTGGACTAAAGAAGGAGAACCAGAGCAAATTGGTAAAAGGATTAATCATCCTTGACTAATTGTGTTTTTTTCCCCAGTTCTGAGGTAGGCTCATTGGACCCGAAATGTTAACTCCACTTTCTCTCCACAGACGCTGCCATACCTGCTGAGTTTTTCCAGCAATTTCCGATTTTGTTTGTAATTGTATTTTTTGATCAATTAGTAGAAAAGGTTGATGATGGGAATGCCACTGGACTTGTAGTCCAGAGATCCGGGCTAATACACTAGGATAAATGAGTTAAATTCCCAGCAAAAAGGCAACTGGTAAAATATGAATTAATAATAAAATACAGATTTGAAAGCTAATAATGGTGTCCATGAAACTACCATTGATTGTTTTAAAAACCCAACTGGTTCACTAGCGTTCTTTATCAAAGGCAATCTGCCATCCTTATCTAATTCGACTTGCATGTGACTCCAGTCCCACGGCATGTGGTTGGCTCTGAACTGCTCTCTGAAATGATATGGCAAGCCACTCATTTGATGGGCAACAATGCTAACCTTGCTAATAATACCCACAGGTTGTGTACTGCAAGATAAATATTTTTGAACAGAGTCCAAATCCATACTTTTGTGAGAACTATTTCTGTCAGTCACACTTTATGTAAAACTAGCATCACTGATTTATACAATCGATTCACATCCAGTTAGCCATTAATTAATATTAATCATCTGTTCTCTTGTCCAGTTAGGTCCCCGGCAGCCCTTCAGACCATATCAGATGATAAGATTACCTCTTTATTTGTTTTTTTTTTGGCATATTAAAGTTCCAAGCGCCCTTTTTTTTAAACAATGTACACAGATTGTTAGAGCTTGTTCATACATTCAAAACATTTGGCCCATCAGATCTCCTCCAGATGTTTCTCCATGAGCCATCTAGTCAAATCCCACTTCCTTTGCCTGTCAACATTCCTAATTTCTGAGAATTTTACAAGAATTTATGTATTCTGCTTAAATTTCCATTTGTGGCAGAGGATTCTAAATACTAACCTGCCCTTTAATTCTTTTTTCATATTTCCGGTTTACCAAGGCACAAGGGGAAACCTCTGAGCAGTGGAGGCGATGCAGAGAAGGGCCACAAGGCTGATCCCTGGTGTCAGAGGACTGAGTTGTAAGGAAAGGTTAGAAAAACTTGGACCCTTTAGTATTTGAAAGTAGGTAAATGTGAGGATACATTATCTAAATATAGGAGACACCAAATGGAATACAAAGTGTTCACCCTGAGCACTGTTCGCCATGACTTGAGAAGAAAAGGACTTGGGTACAATTGATAAAAGGACAAATATCAAAATCACTTTGCATGTATAGCAATCAACATTTGAAATGGTTTGTGGCAGTTCAAGTGAAATAAAAGTTCAGGAGCTAGTCAGGCTGTATTTACATGTTGGGACAGAAGGAAATTCAGATGTTTGGGAAGGATGATGTCGATTGAACAAATGATCTCACTTGGTAATTAATCTTTATGAGCACAGTTGGAAAGAACTTGCATTAATACACAGTTCTCCTTTCACGTGCTCAGACCTGAATATATTTGACAATCATTGACTATTTTTTTAAAAATCAACTTCATGCCCTTATGTGGGCTAATGTGGCAGTCAGCTTGCAAGATGAGGTAAATGACCACTCATCAATCTCTTGGTTCTTGAGTGAGGAATGAGTATTAATCAAAACATGCTTTGCAAAATGTTATTGACATCTCCAATAATGCAGTACTCCCTCAGTATTGTATAGAAATGTCACCCAGATTATAAACTGCAACTAAACTGTCCTCTTCTTACTCAAAGACAAAAGTACTAGAAATGGTGGTAAAGTTGGTCTCCATGCAATAGTGGGACCATCGAAGTGCCATCTCCATAGGATCAATATGTTGTTTTCTGTGCCCCAACAAGTTGCCCTTTGCAACTAGCAGGCTCTTGAGCAGTGTGGTCTGTTTGTGTGTTTATTAAATTTGGGATCTTCCAAATATTATAATAGAATGACTGCACAGGAAAAGGACTTACCGGAAGAGTGGAATTGAGAAATATGTCTAAATCTTCCTTCAGTATAATGATACTCCAGCACTAGTCTAAATAACTTCCAATCATTGAAATTGTAATGACCTGCATTTTGGTGCATGTACGCACTATATTTGTATGCTAACTGGAACATTACTTCTCATTAAGGATAGCCATTGCTGCCTTCACACAATGTGAATTTCACCATAATAAATTGACGTTAGAATTCAGGCATATTAGCAACAGAAAACAAATACAGCAGTTTGAACATTCAAAGGGGCTGCTTTCAGTGCCCCCCTGTAATTTGATTTCATGGACTTAGGGCAGAAGGTTTGCTACAGATATCAACTAACACCAAAAGCAAACTGTCTGCATCAGTTATTATGTTATCCATTGTATGTGTATAAGCCTAAGTATAACTGCCAGACAATGGTTGCACCCTTTCTCTACAAACCCAGGTTTAGACAGAAATACAATTAGAAACACTGTTTGCTTGAGAAAAACCTGCAGAAAGCCATTAACAAAACATTAAAACTGCTAGTAGCTCTCAAAATAACCATGTCCTTGCCCTTCAGGTCTCCATGTTTTTTTGTTTAGTGTTCAATATATAAAGTAATGGAGACACCATGATGGAGCAGAACACTAAAACAGATCACCAAGATCACTACGCTAGAACATACTGGTCACTGAGGGAGCAAGTGAGAACAAAGCCCTACAGTGGAGATTGCATTTTACTGGAAAATGAGCCCACAGATCACTTGAACTGAGATCTGTAATAGAGCACACTAATCCCCACAATAATTGTCCACAACAGACTGTTGGAACAACACAGCTATAACATAGCCCAGTTTGCTGAGAATGCTTAGCTGCGGCAGAGACCTATAACAATGTACAGATCGCTATTATTAGCCAATAGATCACTGGAACAGAGAATGCATCGTTAAAACTTATGGTTCATATTGAGTGGTGTAGACGTTTTCAAAATTATGGAATATTGTGAAATAAATGGCGAATTTTCATTGGATCAGTAACAAGGCAACATGGACTTGTACTAGAAAAAAGGGTGAAAATCTAAGCAGCCTTTTAGAACATGGAATAATACTAGGACATAAAGTATAATTTAAAAGGGAACTGGATATAAAGGGAAGTATAAAGAAGAAATGTAGACAGTTTCATTCGAAAAGTCAAAACAAAATGTAAGTGCGATGAACTAAATCGCCTTGTGCTGTAATTCCTTTGAATTTTTAAAAATTATTACACATCTCTGGAAGACCAACTTGCAAGCCTTTGACAATAAAACACAACAAAGTGGGTAAATTAGGCAAAAATTGTCTTTGAGCCAAAGATGGAGACATTAGGACAGGCACACTAAACTACGACCAAGTAGAGTGTGGTGAATGGGTTTAGGAAGGGATTGCCACAGCTTGGGGCATTGCACTGCTAAAGAGACAGCTGCCACTGGCTTCTTGAAGAAAAGAGAATAATGCCAGTTGCAAATTGGCTCAAAAGGTTTTTAATCTGAAACTGACTGTTAAATTCTTAATGAGAACTGGGAAAATTAATTGGACTACCTAATATTGTAGTCAGATTTTTTTCACTGCTATTTAATGTGTACATTCACAGTAAAGAAGAAAGAAATAACTTTCAAGACATATTGAAGTGAATAACTTGTTAGTTTCCTCTGTATTTGAAATTTCCCTGTATATTCACTTCCAGCGCCTTAGCTTAAATGTATGACCCATTCATAAAAACTGTAAGAACTGCGGATGCTATAAATCAGGAACAAAAACAAAGTTGCTGGAAAAGCCCAGCAGGTCTGGCAGCATCTGTGAAGGAACAAAACAGAGTTAACGTTTCGGGAACTTGAGTTCTGAGGAAGGGTCACCAAACCCAAAACGTTAACTCTGTTTTTTCCTTCACAGATGCTGCCGGACCTGCTAAGCTTTTCCAGCTACTTTGTTTTATGACCCATTCATGTTATACATAGGTTGGAATCATAGAATCGTACAGAACAGGAACCTATTTGGCTCATTTCACTTGTTAGTTTTTTTTGAGGGAGCTGTCCAATTTAGTCCCACACTCCAACTTTTTGCAAATAACCCAAGAGGGAGTTGCCTGTTGGAAAGTCCAGTTGCCTTTTGAAAGTTCTTAAAAAGTCCGATTCTAACACCCTTTCAAGACATATATTCCAGTTATTAACAAGCCTGTATGAAAAATAATTTTTATTTCAAGGTGGATTGAAAGATTGTAATCAGAGCTTTTACTATATCTGCCCCAGTTACACTTGGCAACCTAGAATGTGTTCCATACGGACCAGTTGAATTATTAACTGAATGATGCTAACCTACTTAATACCTCCTTTCTATTTTTATCCCATGCAATAGCTCCATTCTCTCCTTCTTTACGGTGACATTAACTTGTTCATCTTCTTTTGTGCAGACAGATGCAAAATATTCATTTAGTCATCATCTGCCTTCACAAGATGATTTCCTCTTTCAGTCCCACCTTCTCTTTTACTTTTAATATATTTACAAAATAGGTTTTCTTTTATGTTATTGATAACTATTTTCTCAGTACCTCTTTTTGACCTTCATATATCCTTTTCCCAGTATCCTTGGTTCTTTTCAATCGCTGACATTTGTCATAAAACGTCAATTTTTTAACTGCTATTTTCCTTTGTTACCCAGGGAGCTCTAGTTCTGTTCCACTATCTTTTCTCTTTATATGAGTATGCTTGGTTTGCACACATCTTTCGCTGAGCTGCAGGCATGGCATTGCTCATTTATGCTTTTCCTGGTCTCTTTTTGTTCCAGTGAGTCGTGTTGTATCTCTTAATCATTGAAGTTAGTTCTCTTCAAATTGGGTATTTTCAGCTTTGATTTTTCTTTCCAGTCCTAATTATATTATCACTAATACTTAAGTTTTATACAAATGAAATACTCCACTTATCCTTTTAGTTTCCTGGAAAGAGACTGGCCATTTTATTCTTCCTTGTTGAACTGGAAACATGCTGATTAATAAAGTTCAGTTGTGCACATTTTGGAAATTTTTTATCCTCCTGGCCTTTAACTCATTTTTTTTTCCTGTATACCAGCTGGAGCTTTTGAATAGTTAATCCTTTCACCTTTGCTACTGGATCATTTCTTAGTGCTGCCTTCTGCTATATTGTTTTTCTCCCCCTTATGACTGCTTTCTTTTGCATGTCATTCTTTATTTTCTCCCTCTGTTATCCCTCCCTTTACTTACCACTGTGACACATTATCTCCTATGTTGCTGTCTGTTTCTATGATGGTATGTTGTTTCTTACCCATAGTGTTGCTATGATCTTCACCTGATAATCAGATCCTTCTATGACCTTGTCTCTCCCTATCTTCTTACTTTCCTACAGAACGAAGTGCATGCAGTTTTGGCTTCTTCTGCACCCATTATTTTCATTGCCCAACCACTGGCTGCAAACGTTAAGTTCTTCCCTAAACCTCTCTTTTTTTCTGTTAAAGTGCTCCTTGATCAAGCTTTTGCTAACTTGTACCGTTGTATGGCACTGTCTGTTTTTGTTTGATCTGCACAACATCCATGAAATTTCATTACGTTAAAGGTGGTACATAAATGTAAGTATCTGATCATGGAGTTGTTTGTCAGCCTCCTGGGATTTGTTTGAAAGTTGGTTCACAACTGGCTCCTTCCTGTAGAACCCTCAACTCTCTGTACTTTCTACTATTTGTCCCACTCAGTCTGTTGCAGTGGCCCTTTTTAACAAGTCAAGTTTCAGTTTTTTCAATGACCTCCCCCTTATCTCATTACCTCCTAGTTAACAACCCCATCTGAAACTTCTCCATGCTTTGCCCTCATCTAATGACTCCACTAGTCTAGGGTCACTCCAGATTGCCTGTCTTTCTATGCTGCCAACCACCTTATCAAGCTCCTCTCTCCTACCATCAACCCTGATCAACAACTAGAAGGATATCATTGGGGTTTTTTTCCAAAACAGCAATCCACACAATTGTCTATTCAGAATCCCTGTCCCTTGTCCAAGTTAAACCTCTCCGTCATTACTGTTGATTTCAGCTCCCCACGTATACTCTTTGACCACATTTTGTCAATGTGCCCCATTACTCGCTTGCTTGGTACCAGTGCAACTAACTAACTGATCAACTTCCTTTCCTCGACCCTCTGCAAGCTGACATTGTATGTGGGTCCCTCCTTGGTACTGTGTCCCACACTTGTCAACATGCCCTTATCACTCTTGCAGTAAAAGCTGCCTTAGACTCCTGTGTTCCAACAAACTAGTGCTCCATCTCCTGCCTCCTTTTCTTCTCCTGAAGTCTTTAACCTCATGACATCCCACGACCATACACATCATTTCTGCAATTTCCAGTTTTGAATTCCTTCCATCAAATTTCCATTCTCCACAGTGCCAAAAAATTTCAAACCAAAACATTATCCTTTCTTTTCCTTTCTACAGCTTTTAACACCATCTTCTTATGATCCATTGTTCAACTTGTGGATCTGTCCATCCCTATATGCGCTGTTACAAATCCAGTTAAAGCCAAAGGATTTGCTGTAATAATCTAGAGAGTCCCTCCAATAGCCCTTTTTATTCTTTTTCAGAATGTAGGTCTTACAGGTTCATTGTACATCTATACTAACCCTTACGAAAGTGGTGCTGTAATCTATTTGAGCCATCATACTCTTGGTTGGGAAAGGCCCTCCCACAGTGCTGTTAGATCAGGAGATCTGGGATTTTAACCCAGTGACGATGAGGCAGCAATGATATATTTATAAATCAGTATGTGACCTGGCATTTTGGTGTACTCTTGTATCTGCTACCCCTGTCCTTCAAGGTCGTAAAGAGATTGCATATTTAGAATTGCTATCAAAGAAACCTTACTGAGTTGCAGCTGTGCGTCTGTGTGCCAGTTGTGGGGGGATTGAAATTTTAATGTAGTAGATAAGGTGCCAGTTGAACCTTTTGAGTGTTGGAGTAGCAATCATCAATGCATGTAGAGAGCATACTATCCCTTTCGTGACTTATGATTTGTAGGTGGCAGAAAGATTTTGTGGAATCAGGAGGACACGCTACAGAAAGAATGCTCCAAGATCCAACACCCCCTTTTATATTTAACTTCCAGGTTGTGATTATCAGGATATTGATGGTGGGATATCAAATGATGGTAATGCCATTGAATGCAAATGGGAATTTTATTGGAGATGACTGTTACCTAGCACCAGTTAGCAGTCCCGGTTTTGGATGTTGTCTAGTTCATCTCGTATGTGGGATTGAACTAATTCATTATCTGAGGTCCTGCAAATGGAGTAATCATGTGTAAACATTCCCCTTCTGACTTTATAATGAAAGAACAGTCCCAGTGTTAAAAGGCTTGATCTCCAACAACCGCAGCCATCTTCCTTTACAGATATTTCTGCTACAGCACATTTTTCATTAACGTGAATTGGCTGTAACACAATTGATGAATAGTGGTCGTTGTTTGGATAATGCAAACTTTCTATTGTACAGTATAATGATTTTCTTATAACACGATTTTCTATAGTGCAAGGTCACACAAGAACATAACTATCATGTTAAAGGAGAAATACCTGTATGTTAGGTATTATTCTGGCCATGGGAGAGTTTTCCCCCGATTTCCATTGATTTCCATTTTACTCAGTCTCTATAGTGCCAAATTCAGTCAAATGCTATGTTGATGTCAGGGCCAGTCACTTGCACCTCACCTCCTGAATTCAACTCTTTCACCAAGTTTGGAACAGTGCTATAGTAAAATATCAAGCCTGAAGTCAAACTGAACATCAGTGAGCAGTTTATTGGTGGGTAGGTACCCCTTGATAGAAATGTCAATTACCCCTTCCACCACTTTGCTGCTAATTGATAGTAAACTGGTGGAGCAGTATTTGGGCAGATAAGATTTGTCCTGCTTTTTGTGGATATGACATCCCTACACAGTTTTTCATTTTGGTATGTGGATGCTATTGTTCATAGTTGGGAAAGCTTGACAAGAGAATTTGCTATTCTGGAGCAGTTTACTAAAGCTGGAATGTTGTCTGAGCCCTTCATCTTCCAATGTACTTTCAAATACACTCAGCAATTTGCTTATCACATGGAGTGAATTGACTTAGCTGAAGACTGGCATCAGCAATGCCTGGAACTTCGGGAAGAGACCAAGCTGAATCATCCATTTGGCTCTTCCATCTGAAATTAGTCGTAAATGCCTCTGCCTTGACTTTTGAATTATGTATAGGCCTCTGCTATTACTGAGGATGGAGGTGTTTAGGAAGTCTCCTTCCATTAGTTGTTTAAATGTTCACTGCTGCAATAGGACTGTACCGTTTTGATCTGATCTGTTGTTTATGGGATGGTTTAGTTCATTTGGTTGATTAGTATAGTACTACTTTGTAGCTTCACTAGCTACATTTTCAAGTATTCCAGATGTTCATCCTGGCAATGGTTTTCTGCTCTCCCCACTTTCTTGGTAGTAATCAAAGAGAGGGAGATATGTAGGACCACCAGGTCACAGATCCAGTAGGATACAATTTTGTTGCTGCTTTTTAATCCAAAACCTGTATATGTAGATTTCAGCTGCTAGTTCTGTTCTAAATCTGTCTTGTTCAACGTGGTGGTATCTCAACACAAGAAGGAGCTCCATTCAAAATATCAAATCTTGTCTTCATAAGGAATGTGTCAGCCATGTCTACCAGTACTGCCATGGACACCTGCACCTGAAACAGGTTGGTCAGTAGGATAAGATCCAAGCACATTTTTCCCTGTGGTTCTCTGACCACTGTTCTTATGTCCTTCAGGACGTGGCCAACTTAGTCAGTAGTGGTATTACTGAGGCACTTTTAGTGATGGATATCCAAGTCCCCACATCTAGAGTGCATTCAGTATTTCTTCTGTGGGCTATTCAACTTGGAAGAGTATTGATTCATCAGCTGGGAGAAGACGTTTGTTGGTAACCAGCAGCAGGTTTCCTTCCTAATGTTGTCCCTGATGCCTTGAGATCTCACTTTGTCTGGAATGAACATTGAGGATACTCAAAGCCAATCCCTTCTGACTGTAGTGATGACTAGTGGGCAGCATGTGTCCCGGAATGGTAATGGAGGAGCCTAGGACATCGACTGAAACGTATGAAGTATAGTTGATGAGTATAGCTAGTCTGTCTCAAATACAGCCATCTGAAAACTGGAGATGTTCCAAAATTGACATTTTCTAAGCTGTCATGCATGAATTTTAATTCCTACTAAATGAATAAAGTAACTTGCTGACTTGCTTATCAATATACTGCATTGATGCAGTAGCAGACTATTTATTGGTTTCATGTTCTGTTTCACCCTGTACAGTGAGTGGTCTGAGCAATACTTGACACCTCCTGACCCAGTTATACCAGAACTGCATAGAACTGTCCAGCCTAGCCCCAAGAGCTAATAAAATCAATAAGTCTTAATAGTGATGATACTAATATGCCAATAAAGTTACAGCAATTGTGTCAAAAAAACAGCAGTTTAACCCCTATGGGTAATCCTGTAAGGGAGGCATACTTTATTGTCTGTAACCTAGAAAGTGGCCATGATTGTTGTCAGACTGTTGCTTGATTAGTCTGTGGGATAGCTGTGTGAAGAACTTTAAAGTTTTGACTAGGTTGAATGTACTTTTGTGATGTTTAACTCTGATACCAATGATAAATACTGAGGGTCCAACTGACTTTATTCTTGATATTATTTATCAGCAATTAGTAGTTTCGAAGATCTTATTTAGCTTACTGGGCCATTTCAGAGGCCAGTCAGTCACATTGCTGGAGTTATGCATTGGTCAGAACCTGCTATGGGCAGCAGATTTCCATCCCTGAAGGTCCATATTGAACCAATTGTGTTTTCTTTCGGTAATCCTGTAACTTCATAGTCTTTTACTTTCTAGGATTAATTAATCAGCTAAATTCAAGTTCTCAACTACTAAAATGGAATCCTGGATTACTTGTTTATACTTCCAGATTAATAGTCCACTACCTATTCTGTGAGACACTCATTTTGAATTTATCCCTTAATGGCCAATTGAAGACCCAGGGTTGGTTTTTATGTGTATAGTGACAATACTCCCAGCTATACCACTCAACTATCTCCATTGGTTCTGTGCTGTCTGGCTGCTTATTTCAAGATCCAGTCTTTTGAGGATTCACATTTTTCTCCAAGTAAACATTAGGAAGACCAAATCTGCTGCCTTTAATTCCCACCATTAGCTAAGTACCCTCGCCACTGACTCCAATCCCTTATCTGATCACTGATACAGATTGTTGGCAAACTTTGTGTATCTTTTAACCATAAGTTGAATTTCCAAGGCAAAGACTAGTAATTTGAACTTCAATTCTCACTCATCTTTCACAATTCCCAACCAGACCGCCAAATTTACCATGATCAAAGAACCAAAACTGTTATTTTTGAAGTAGACAAAGAGAGGGGCTATGGTACTTAACTAATGAAATAAAGCCACAAGATTTCAGTTTTGAAGAAGCTATAGTAAACTTTACTGTACAACATTGGAGAAGTAATATAACCTACAGTATATGTGCAAATTATGCTGTATCACTCCAAATTAACATATGGTTCAAAGGGGTAATATACTGGGATAAAACACTCCATAGTACACTCCATATGGAATATGCGATCAAAACAGGTCCATGAATTTCTCAGTAGGTCATCAAATTTCATTCAACTTCACAATGGATCGCAATTCTTTACTTTTGCTACTCTGGCTTTGAAACCCACGCTCAAGAGCTGCTCCATCATGGACTGCCTCAACAACTGCTCCTGTTCTGGTTAATCACCCTCCTTTCCTGGGTCTATACCTCCCAGGACTCCAAAACTGCACTCCATTACTCATTCATAAGCATAATACCAGCTTGTCACTGACAGCTAGCTGCACCTAGCCAGTCCTGTCCCTGTATGTTTCCCTGAGCTCCAATCATGCTCAGTTAGATAAAAGAAATACTGCTTTTGAGCTTTTCAACCCCCACTCTCTCAACTGCATTGAAGTCTTAATGCGTGCAGGCTTCTTCAGAGCCTTTTATGGTTTCCCAATAGATCCTCTCCGCTTTCTCAGCTCCCCAGGACTACTACTGAGTCCTGACTCCAACACTTAGATAGCTATCTATTAATTGCTAGAACTTCTAAGTGTTAACAGTACAGCTTTATTCAACTGCCTTTGACTCCTCACGGAGTCCCCTACACAGAATCTGTGTACTTGAGTTTACTTCCCAGCAGTACAGTAACCGCGGTGCTGTTAAGGTGGAGTTGACATCTCTCTGGCTGTCTTTTTCCTTTTCCTACTCACTGCATGTAACCTTTGAACTCTTCTTCAGTGATGACTGAACTGTCCTGAGTGGCCTTAATGTTGCTACTTAGCAATCCTTGCAATTATCTGTTCCATAAATGTTGCCAGTCATCGATCACTGACTTGCTCAGTACAAAGAAAGTGGATAAAAATAAAGGATTTTCACTAAAACACTAACCAATGCCTTTTCTATCTTTTGATTTGATTACTATTGTGGTTCTCATTGCTTATCTCCTATTACCGACTTAAACCCGGCCAAACTCTATACCCATATTTTGTCATGACCCAAGTTCAACTCACCACTGTCCTTGCTAACCTACAGTGCCTCCCAATCCTTTCACACCTGAAATTTTAAGTTTCAATTTGTATTCAGATGTATTCCTGCCTTTGCTGGTCTCTAATTCTATGACCTCTCCTGGCCCTAAAAAACTGTTTCAAAGTCTGCTTTTCCCTGCCCAAATGACTCCCTCACATCCTTTTCTACCCCCAGATACTCCTCCTCCTCCTCCCACCCCTTCACCATTGGCAATAATGCCTTCAGCTATCTTCTATGGTATTCCCTCCCTAAAAGTCTGCTTTTCAACTTCTGCCTTCTTTTAGAACTTAGTTAAACACACTTTTCTTGTAATTTACATTGTTACTCTATATCTACTACATTCTTCATCTGTCTCTGCTGCTTTCCACATTTTTGTTTTTGCTGGTACTATCTTTCCATGTTCCTTCTGCCGCTACATTCCTTCATTTCTCTTTTATCTTACAGTACCTATCACCATGTGTATTTTGTGGTGGTGTTTATTGTGTATTATCTGATAATGATCCCATGGCGGAAACAAATGTAACTATGGTAAGACTACAAAAGTTGTCCGAAATCTATTTCGCTTCAATTTAAAAAATGAAATTGAGTTTCATTCAATTGGGATGTCGTTAGTCACAGATTTTTATCACAAAACTTTAACGCAGCAAACTTTTTGTTAACTGGCACCCATGGAACCAGAAGTGTACCAATTGATCAAATAATCTGGTTGATCAAGAGGTCCATATAATCAATGCAAAAACAGACACACTAAGTCATAGAAATATAATGCAGAGGGTATACACATCACTTAGAATTTATTTACACTATAAATCTCTTCAATAATAATGCAACTTTGGCTTAAATAAAACTTATCAGCAGAGACCCCTTTTCAATTGCTGCCTCAACTGATTACACAGATGTCAAGGAGATCACAATAATACAGTAAACGTATGGTATTTGAGGTATATAATTTTTGCAAATTTACTGAGTGACAGTTCATAAGGTGCTGGTTAAATCAAAATTTGCTGTATCAACATTTTCACAGGGAACATTCATAAATATTTGTAAAATAATTTGTCGTCATCATTCTCCTATGTACAACACATTGAATTCTTAGAACGTCTGACAATGTTTTTCTTCCTTTACAGAGTATAAAAAACTTGGAAATGGGACGAACACTGTGAAGAAACAGGTTCCCTCCCCAGAAGCACTAAAGGTGCTGTATCAACGAATGCGGTACGAATACAACTTTTATAACTACGTCAAGGATCAGTTCCATTTATTGAAACGGAAGTTTGGCCTGAAGACTCGGGCTAGTGCTCCGAATAAACAATATGAGATTGCATCTCAGATGGAAAGTCCTGGGCCCGGCCATGACGATGATGACAACGCATGGTTAAAAGATATTTATCGATGATAACAGCGAGCCGCATTTTGGGGACTTAAATGTGTTCTTTGCATTCACAAGGAACTGCAATTTGGTCAAGAGATACTGCGGTGTTCTTGAGATTAGATTAACACATTCACAATTGCAATCGATCTTTGCAAGGCAGCTGTTTGTAACTTACACTTTTCATGCTATTGCATGATTTTTATTTTTTTTTATTTCTGATGTTTCTTTACCAACTGCTGTACCAGCAGGTGAGACACTTTCAACTACTATTATCTGCATTTTAAAATATATGTTCAATGAATGATTTATTTAGTTACTTGTTTAAAAAATGTAAAGAGGGTAATGCATTATATCAGTCTGAGAAAAGTACTAATCAAGTTAGATACTAGCTCATTTTCCTAAAATGCTGCATCTTCAAATGGGAGACACCATCCAAGGAAATAAAGTCGGACTGGGGATTTAAGGCAGTGGATTTTGTAGTGTTTGCAGCACTGTATTCATTCTGATTTGTCAGAGAATAAACAATTTTAAAGCATATCAGATGTAATCCAAGATCATGTCAGTTACATTTTCTTTCTTTCTCGCTTACCTAATTGAAAACATTTTCTGTTGACAATTTTAGGCCTAATTGGATATATTTTCATAGAATCACACAGCATCTACATGGCATAGACTGTAGCAAGTCAAGAAGGTACTACCCAATCACTTTCTCAAAATTAGCGATAGGGTGATGAACTGGAAATGCTGATCAAGTTCACATACTAAGAACAAATTTAAAAATATATATCATAGAAACAGACTACACATCCCAACCACACTATGCCTGCATTTATTCTCCACTTTAGACTCTCTCTCTAATCTTTCATCATCTAACTCTACCAACGTAATCCTTCATGCCCTTCTTTACATGCAATTTTTTAAGTTTCTTCTTACATCCATCTATACTACTTGCCTCAATTACTGTCTGAAAGCATCTTTCACATTCTCAGTCTGTCTCTGAGTAAGTTTCTTCAAAATTCCCAATTGAATTCTTGTTGAGCTTCTTACATAAAGGGTCTCTATTTTTATTCTACCCCACAACCGGAATATACACCAGAACCCTATGAAAACTATTATAGGTCAACACTTGGTCATCTACTTTCAAGAGAACAGTGACCCAGGCAGTTTCACCTTTTTCTGTTTTGAATGCAAATGCTAATGTTAGTATCTCTATGGTTATGATGGTAATACTAGACAAGTCAAATTTCAGAGTGAAACTTGGTTTAATAGACCATAAGTTTTATTTTTGTAGTTTAACTACCCTGGTGGTCAGTCAATGAACATATTCACATGAGGTTGTCGATATACTTTCAGTGACAGTGCATAAATCTATTACATAGTTTAAAAAATATCTTCTAAAACTATCTGTAATGATGTAATCATGAACACGAAAAAGAAAAATTCAGGATAGTATGCTGCCACCCTGGTACGCATAAAATGGATGACATCCTGAAAGCAGAATTTAGGGAGTTAGGAAGTAGACTAAGAAACAGGACCCAAACGGTAGTAATCTCTGGATAACTGCCACTGAGTAGAGAACAGGAGATCAGGCCAGATGAATGCGATGCTGGAGCGGTAGTGCAGGAGGGAAGGCTATAGATTTCTGGCACATTAGGACTGTTATTAGGGACAGTAGGATCTGTACAAGACAGAGGAGTTGTACTTGAACTGGAATGGGACCAGCATCCCT
This sequence comes from Ginglymostoma cirratum, assembly GCA_024137785.1. Lineage (NCBI taxonomy): Eukaryota > Metazoa > Chordata > Chondrichthyes > Orectolobiformes > Ginglymostomatidae > Ginglymostoma > Ginglymostoma cirratum. Next base: position 13,975,619 of record JAHRHZ010000275.1, read on the forward strand.
GTGGGAGGTTTTTCTAGTGCTGCTAGAGAAGTATTAAACTAACTTAGCAGGATTTGGGATCCTGAGAGAAAGTTCAATAGGGGGAGAAACATGTCAAAATTAGAAGCGACAGCAAGTGAGTTAGGAAAGCATAGAAATTAACTGTACCAGTTGAGGCACAGGGGAGTTTAGCATCATTGAATAGTATTTATTTTAATGCAAGGATTCTGACGGAAAAGACAATGTAGTGTGATGTCATTGCTGTCACCGAGACCGGGTTGAGTGGAGGGTTGGCAGGTCTATATTCCAGGATATAGGGTCATCGGGCGAGGGAGAGAAGTGGGTAAATCGGGAGGGAGTGCTGTCTGATAAATTTTGCAATCAGCTACAACAGTACGTTGGGATAACAGTCATACTGCATTGAAGAGCCCATTTGACCCATAGATGTGAATTTTATGACGACGATTTGAAATGCATATCTGCATACTTGTTGAAGGTTTTGAGGTTTTCCACCTCAACTAGCCTCCCAGGAAGTTCATTGTAGATTCCCAATACCCTCTGGGTGAAAATATGTTTCCTCAAATCCTCTCTAAACCTCCTTCCCTTCACCTGAAAATTATCCCCCTTCATAACCGACCCATCAACTAAGGGGAACAGCTACTTCCTATCCACCTTGTCCCGTCCCTCATAATCTTACACACGTCAATCAGGCCCCTCCTCAGCTCTGAAGAAAACAAGCCAAGCTATCCGGTATCTGTTCATAGCTAAAATGCTCCAATCCAGGCAACATCCTCTGTACTCCCTCCAGTGAATCACATCTTTCCTAGAGTGTGGCAGCCAAAACTGCACACAGTATTCCAGCTGTGACCCAACCAAAGTTTTGTACAGCTTCAACATAACGTCCCTCCTCTTGTTATCTTTGGCTGATAAAGGCAGCTGTATCATATGCCTTCTTAATCATTCCTGCTAACCTGTCCTTCTGCCTTTGTTCCTCTGAGCTGCTTCAACTCCTGTCTTTCATTGTCTTTTTACTTCCAAAGTGCATCACCTCGCATTTTTCAGGGTTAAATTCCATCTACATTGATCTGCCTATCTGACTAACCTGTCTATATCTTCCTGTAACCTAAGACCTCCTTCCTCACTATTCACGAGCTAGCCAATCTTGCCATTTGCAAACTTACTTATACATAAACGTGGGAGAAGATGATATCACAAACAATAAGGCCCCCGGCACTGATTTCTGTGTTACACCACTGGATACTGGCCTTGAGTCATACAGCCTTCTACTGCTACCTTCTGTCTCCCACAAGTAAGCCAATTTTGGATCCACTTTGCCAAGTTACCTTGGATCTCATGTGCTTTAACCTTCTTGGTAAGATGGCAGCAGTGACAGGGTAAGAAGTGTATGGGCTCCGTGCCCGTGAACTTCCACTCAGCTGGCCAGCGTATTTTTTTTTTGTTTTATTTCTTCATTTCTCTTTTGTATCAAAATTCACCTTCTCTGCAGCTGCAGTGGAGGAAGGCGGTTATGAGGTCCTGCTACAGCGACAGTAGTGTGGATCCTGATGTCCGCTCCGTCTGGCTGTGGCTTTATCAAAGGCTTCACCTATGCATTAGTATTTGGATGAGTGGACTCAGGTTCACTTTATCATTTTCACTGCGTTTAAATCTAAATCTTCAGTAATCTCCATTTTGTCATTTTGTTATCAGATCCAGCTAGCTAAACAAACAGCTACCTTTTCATAATTTTGTACCTGGAAATTATTCACACTTGTAGAGATCGTTCATGCTGTAGCTCTTCAGTTGTTTTCTTCCATTATTTAATAATACAAACTGCTTCTTGGCATGGAAACTGTGCTTTCCAACTCTTCCATCATGCTATTTTCATTGGGATGTTCTTGGTCTGCTTGGACTGTCTTGATGGTCTGGGGTTAGAAATCCCTTAAATTTCATTGTTATGGCTATGTTACATCATTATTTAACACATTGAAAAAGGAGACAGAGTAGAAGATGCAAGGAATTAAAGAAGGTGATGGTCAAAGGTCTCAAGACCACGGACTTCACTTTGTTTCCTTTCATCTGTGGACTTTTAAAATAGAATCTTTCATGTAACCACACATCTGTCATAGATAGCAATGTCAGATAATTGCCACTTCTGATTTTTCTATTATTAATCTTTTTAATTTTGGATCTGTGGCACTTGACCCACCCTGGCTTTTGTTTCCAGAGCTGATTTGTATCAAGATCTGGTTAGCATATTTTGGATTAAATACAGAATTCACTTGCAGCTGTAGCAAGTGAGCCCTGGATTTTTCAATTTTGGGATTAATGTCACTTGTCTGGAACGTGGAGCAGGGCAGGGAGTTCTGACAGACATCACCAAAACGTTATATTCATGTGTTAGATGCATTCATGTGTGCTAAGTCCAAAGAAAGGTCCTTGACCTATTGGCTGCTGTTGCATCATGTAGAGCTGTTTCCATGGCTGTTTTCGCCAGTGTCACTGCTTTTCACTCTCAGGTCCAGGGCAAAAAGGCTGATACCACGTCTATCTCATGTCTATACCCAACATATTAGAATTGTTGTATCTCTAATTGAGAGCTGAAGGTCCAGCGTTGGCACTGAATCAATTTCAAATTACGCTTGGGGTTTGGTTTCTAAAACAGCCACAACTACAATAGTTCGTAGCTAAAATAATATTTGATGGAAAAAATGGCTTGTCACCAAGATGAAAAGAACTATGGATGCTGAAAATCTGAAATAAGTAAAAACAGAAATTGCTGGAGAAACTCAGCAGTTCTGACAGCATTTGTGGAGAGAAAACAGCATTAATATTTCAAGTTCAGTGACCTTGGTGGTTCCATTTTATGTGATACTGGTGTCAGTATTGGGACAGGATACAGTTATACTTCTGAGATGGGCTCCACCTGAAGTAGTATGAGACCAAGTTCCCAGTGGAAGGGATAACAAAGATGTCTGCATGAAAACAGTTACACAGCAGTCAGAAGGGCACGACTGAAAGAAAAGCTCAAGGCAGCACAAGGTGCAGTTTGTAAAGGGCAGTCTGATGAAGTGTAAATGGTTATTACAGCTCTGTTGGAGGAAAAGTAGTGCAATAACTGGCAATGGTATGAAAGGGACAGATGAATGAGTGGATTGCCTTATGTGGAAAGGCTAGGCATGTAATCTCCGAAATTTAGAAAAGTCAGAGGTGACAAGTGAACCATATAAGATCTTGAGGCATTTTGACAGCATTGAAATTAAAAAGATATTTCTTCTTGTGGGAGAATCTAACACCAGGAGTCAAAAGCTTGAGAGGGTGGCATTTAAAACAGATGAAACTTTTTTTTCTGTCAGAAGGTTGAGAGTCTTTGGAATTCCCTTTCTCAAAAGGCAGTGCATGCAGAATCTTTAAATATTTTTATGGCAGAGCTCAATAGATCCTTGATTACCAAGAGGATGAAAGATTATTGGGGATGTGTAAGAATGTGGAGTTGAGATTAAAATCAAATTGGCTATGACCTTATTGAATGGCTTAGCAGGCTCCAAGGGCTGAGTGACCTAGGCATATGTTGAGAAGTTGGATAGAATAGTTGTGGATTGGAAGGCAGGAATATTAGAATTTGGTGTTTGTAAAAATGCTACGGGGAAAGCAGTGCCTGGTCCCTTTAAAAGATTGTTTTTTTTAATGCTTAGAGATTCAAAAAGGATGCCTGTGGGCTTGCTGGTGCACAGAGCACCTGAATTGAAACATTAGTATCGAAAGGCTATACTGTTGGCAGGCAAAGCAGCATTATTACCGAAACAACAGATTTTCAAATTTAGCCAATTAATTTAAGCTAGGCCCTTGGATACCAAAAACCAAATAAATTTAAATCTGATGGTTTTGACAACATAGGATCAATCCTATTGTAAGAAACTGATATGTTATCAAGGGTATAAAAGATGACAGCATTTGGAAAATCGGGAGAGAGCCAACTGTCATCGGCAAGGAGAATAGCTCTCAACTCTAAAAGAAAGGATCACTGGCTCTCGCAGAATTCTCTGAGCTTTACAGTAAGCTCCACCAAAATTAAAGGTACCTATGGCACAAATAGTTAATGCTCCTGACAAAAGAATTCGACGGAGAAGGCATTCGTGACAGAAGGATTCGTCAGAGAAGACATAGAACATTTCGGAAGACGTAACCTGGCTGTAATTTTGAGAGACTAAATTCTAATTTCTTTTTTATTTTGGTTTATTTAAGTGGGACTTGTATTTATTGGAACAGAATACCATTAGAACATTGTTTTATTCGGGAATAGTTAGTAGTTTGAAGGGATTTATTCAGTTTGTTAATATTTTAGTTAATCTGTTCACTGTTAGAGTTAGAAAAACAAATTGTTACTTATTGATTATAAAATGAGTGTCGGGGGTCTATTCTATTTAACCACTCCTTTATAACAGATTGGGGGCTGTTTTAACAGATTATAGGGTGAGACATACCTCTCTGCGTGTTTCAATTTTAGTTATCAGAGGGTGGTCGACCTCCGATTTATAACACTTCTCTCTTGTTCATATGTTCATACCTCGTGATCTACGAGGGGACCAGATAAAGAAACCGTAATAATGTACCTAGCTCAATGGATCAGATCCAAACACAGCAAGTATACACCCTGTGGTTTGGGAAGAGATGGAAGCAGAAGTACTGATTAGTGAATAAACATGTAACTAAGAAGCTGGAGCGGGGCAAAATGGGAAGACAAGATGATATGGCTGCTGAAGCTGTAAAAACTGGAGGAGCAGTGCAACCAAAACCAGGAAATAAATTATTGACCTGATCTGGAGAAGTGAAATTTGGATAGATGTTGATATTGCCAACAATTCCTGACAACTGACACTACACAGAACATCAAACAATTAACCTGATAAACAGTGGAAAGAGAAGTGCTCCTAAAGATTATAAGACAAGGGCTTTCATACTTCATCACAACAGAAACTGGCAGGGAACTGTTCAATTTCACTACATGCAGTGGGACTTCTTACACCATTCCGGTGCTGCACAATACAATTAAGATGTGTGTCAAGCAGATAAAACAGTTGTAGAGTCATACAGCACAGAAACACACTCTTCACTCCAACTCGTACACGCCGAACAGACATCCCAGTCTTAGTCCTATTTGCCAGCATTTGACTCATATCCCCCTAAACCCTTCCTATTCATCTACCCATCCATTTGACTTTTAAATGTTGTAATTGTACCCACCTCCACTAATTTCTCTGGCAGCTCTTCTATACACACACCACCCTCTGCATGAAAAAGTTACCCCTCAGGTCCGTTTTAAATCTTTCCCATCTCACCTTAAACATCTGCTTTCTAGTTTTGGACTCCCTTACCCCGGAAAAAGACCTTGACTATTCACCCTATCCATATCCCTCATTATTTTATAAACCACCATAAGATCATCTCTCAGCCTCCAATGCTACAGAGAAAAATGCCCCAGATTATTCAGCCTCTCCCTAAAGCTCAAACCCTCCAGTCCTGGTAAGATTCTTGTTTTCGGCACCCTCTCAAGTTTAACAACATCCTTCCGTAGAAGAGCGACCAGAATTGTACACAATATTCTAAAAGTGACCTCACCTATGCCCTGTATAACCACAACATGACATCCAAACTCCTCTGACCAATGAAGCCAAGCATCCCAAACACCTTCTTCACCGCTCTGTCTACCTGCAACTCCACTTTCAAGGAACTATGCACTTGCTCAGGGCCCTACCATTAAGTGTATACGTCCTGCCCTGGTTTGACTTTCAAAAATGCAACACTTCACATTTATCTAAACTAAATTCCATCTACCACTTTTTGGCCCATTAGCCTATCTGATTAAGGTTCTGTTGTGCTTTAAGATAATCTTCTTCACTGTACATCCTCTATTTTGGTGTCATCTGCAAAATTGTGAATCATGCTTACTTTATTCACATCCAAATCATTGATATAAATGACTGAAAGCAGTGGACCCAGCACCAATCCTTGTGGCACACCGTTGGTGACAGGCCTCCAGTCCAAAAAGCAACCCTCTACCACCACTCTGTCTCTCCCATCTTCAAGCTAAATTTGTATACAATTGGCTAGCTTCCCCTGTATTCCATGTGTTCTAACCTTGCTAACCGGTCTACCATGTGAAACCTTGTTGAATGCTTTGCTGAAGTCCATATAGACATCAGCTACCACTCTGCCTTCAACAATCTTCTTTGTCACCTCTTCAAAAGTCTCAATCAAATTCGTGAGCTTGTTCAAGTTAGTGAACAAAATGTTGGTATTCTTTGTACAGTATACAAAGGCTTTCGATTCAGTCTATCATATACAGCAATGGAAAATCCTCAGTGAATTTGGACTACCATGTCACTTAAACTGGCTCATTTGGAGATTTTATGAACAGATAACAACTGTGCAGTAGGTTGGAGATATGAAAAAACCATTCAGTTTTGGCAAAAATTGACAAGGATGTTTGCTTTCACCAATACGTTTCAATGTCATAGGAGAAAAGATACTGACAGACATCAGCTCTGCTTTCCTAGAAGGTTCTGAGACCAGTATCGATGGTCACAATATCTGGAAAAATTGGCTATGCCAATGACAATGCTTTAAGAGCCGAAGACAGTGTCTAAAGGCTCAAGAACTGAGGAAGTTGAGATTTAGGTTTGTGTTAAGATCAGCAATAATATAGGCTCAATTAAATTCGTAGTGACAGCAGTGTCAATTCAGCCTACAACCATTGTGAAGGTAGATTTAATTTCAATTTCTGGAATGAAAAGTAATCACAAATGGGAAGAACAGAACTGAAATCAACACAAAGATAGTAACTGTTTGCTCTACAGTTAATATGGAGTGCATCAAATATTGACCAGCACTGAAAAAAAATTGCATTGTACAGATATGAGAGCTGAATGTAACATTTCCTTGACAAAGTTTATAGATGAGTTTTATGACTTTTGAATTGTGGCTATGGTGAAGAGTCTTTTGAATCAGCTAGAAAGTGCAAAGAACCGATGAATTTTTCAAGGGGAAAATCAAAGTCCAAGCATCTCATTATCTTTTAATTGGAGTGAAATGGGAATTAATAAAGTATAACTACCAAAAAAGGCAAGGTAGGAGTCTGAATACATAAACTGAATACATAAAACGTGACGAAAGAACAGGACAGGTCAGAGAAGGATTGGAAAGGCAGATAGCACCAGACACTGGATGAAGAGAGGTTTGACAATGGTGTGCAGAATTGCAGTAAAGAAACAGAGATGCCTACAGTCCCTCGTAGACTTTGCCTAATTATGGATATGGATGGTGAGGAGTGTACTACCAGCATTGGGGACCTAGTCAAAATATGATAAGCCTGAAGATGAAAGGTGTAGCAATTGAGATAAAAGATCATACCCAGGTGTGGAATAAGGAGAGTTTACACTAATAGTTAGAGAACAAAAAGTATAAAGTGACTATTAAACTGAGTGGAAGTTATCTAAAATAAATCAGTTATCCTTAAAAAAAAACAAATAGTCTTGGACATTGGAGTCCACCATTATTGCAAACTTTCATCCCATTTTCAATCTCCCATCTCATTCCAAAGTCCTTGAACATGTTTTCACCTCTCAAACCTGTTCCCAGTATTCCTGGAACGTTATGCCTGAACCTCTCCGTTAGATTTCCACCCCTGCCACCATACAGAAATAGCTTTTACTAAAGATACAAATGAAATCCTACATGACCTTGACAATGGTAGACTTTTCATCCTCATCATTGTTACTCTGTCTGCAGTCTTTCACACAGGTGACCAGACTATCCACATCCAACCTTCTCCACTGTCATCCTGCTGGTGAGAGATGGGGGGGAATCACTCGCATCTGGTTCCATGCTTATCTATTTAACAGCTTCTCTTAAAAACTTTTCTTCTTCTTCTTGCACTGTTACCTTTGGTATTCCCCAAACAATGTATCCTTGGTCCCATATTGTTTCTCATCTACATGCTGCTCCTCAGTGGCATCATCTGAAAACAGTGTTAGTTTTCACATGTAACTTAATGACAGACAATTACATCTTGCTGCTGCCTTTCAGTACACTTCCTCTGTTGCAAAATTATCAGACTGTGAACTGACATCCAACACTGGATTTTTAAAAATATTTGTTCACATAATGTGGTTGTCACTAGCTAGACCAACATTTATTGCCCATCATTAAGTGCCCTGGAGAAGGTGGCTTTAAACTGCTTTTTTGAATCATTGCTGTCCTTGACATGTAAGGATGCTTGTACAGCTGTCAGAATGGGAGTTCAAGAATTTTGACCCAGTGACAACGAAGGAATGGTGATGAAATTCCAACCATTAATGGTGGTCAAAAACCGTAATGTCCTCCTCAGAAGATACACATGGGACACGATCGATAGAATACCCTTTGTCATCCAGTACTTCCTCGGAGTGGAGAAACTACACCAGTTCTTCGCAGCCTTCAACATTAATGACAACATGTTGCCAGGGCCTACGCCTCCACTTCTCTCCTTCAAACAACTGCCAAACCTTAAACAGACCATTGTTTGCAGCAAACTACTTAGCCTTTAGGAGAACAGTGACCACAACACCACACAACCTTGCCTCGGTAACCTCTGCAAGACATGCTGGATCATCGACATGATTACAAAAATCACACATGGGACCACCCATCATGTACATGATAGGTACTCATATGACTCAGCCAATGTTGTTTACCAGAGCAGAAAAGGATGCCCCGAGGCATGGTATATCAGCAAGACCATGCAGACAAGTGGTCATGCTGCAATGCTACACCGAATCACATCACAAACTGGAGGAACAACATCTCATCTTCAGTCTAGGCTTCTGGACTTAATATTGAGTTCAACGCCTTCAGGTTATGAACTCACTTCCATTCAAGATAGCAAGAACTGCAGATGCTGGAAGTCAGAGTCAATACAGAGCGGAGCTGGAGGAACACAGCAGGTCAAGCAGCATCAAAGGAACAGGAAAGGCGACATTTCAGGTCAGGACCCTTCATCCTATGTTCCTCTATCTCCACTCCTTCCCATTCTTTTAGCTTTACTTGTTACATTCTTCATCACCATGTCTTCTCTTTGCTTCCCCCACTCCAATGGGACTGCCTGTTTTTCCAGTTTGGCAGTTAGACACACCATTGTTCTGCCCTTCTCAAGATCCAGTCACTTAATCTGCTCTATCAACACTACTTTCTCCCCCAGCACTCCTCCACACCACCCCTCCCAACAACTGCTGCCCCTTCCACATTTCACATCAGCTGTGATGAAGAGTCATCTAGACTCAAAACGTTAGCTTGTTCTCTCTCCATGGATGCTACCTGATCTGCTGTGATCTCCAGTATATCTTACTTTCAGTACTGATTCCAGCATCTGCAGTAACTTGCTGAAGTTGGAGTTGCACTCATCTACATAAGTGCAGTGTATCCCATTGCATTCCTGACTTGTGCCTTGTATATGGTGAACAGGCTTTGAGGAGTCAGGAGGTGGGTAACTTGCTGCAGTATTCCTTGTCGCTGATCTGCTCTTGTAGCCATTGTATTTAATTGGCGAGTCCAGTTCGGTTGCTGGTCAATTGTAACTCACTATATGTTGACAGTTAGGGAATACTGTGAAGGTAATGCCATTGAATGTCAAGAGACAGTTGGTTAGGTTGTCTCTTATTGGAAATAGTCATTGCTTGGCATTTGAGTGGCAAGAACGTTACTTGCTACATTTCAGGGCAAGCCTGGATATTTTCTAGTTCTTCTTATATTTGGACATGGACTGCTTCAGTATCTGAGGAGTTGTGAATAGTGCTGAATGTTGTTCACCAATGATTGCACGCCATCATTTCTTACCTTAGAATGGTGTGAAGGTTACTGAAGCAGCTGGAAGATGTTTGGGCTTCTGCCATTACCCTAAGGAACTCTGATGTCCTGGGGCTGAGTTGACTGACTTCCAACAATCACAAACACCTTCTTATTTGCCAAGTGCGACTCTCAATAGCTTTTGCATTAACCATGCCTCTACCCGTTTCTTGATAACATACAGAGTTAATCAAATGATCTAAAGACTGGCATTTGTGTTACTGGGGCCCTCTGCAGGAGGTCAAAATGGATCATCCACTCAATATTTCTGGCTGAAGGTTATTGCGAATGCTTCAGTAATCTCTTTGTAGAGATGTAGTAGGCTCTCCTATCATTGAAGACGGGTATATTTGTGGTGCCTCCTCCTCCAGTGAGTTGTCCACTGCCTTCCACAACTGCATGCAGCAGGACTTCAGAGTTTAGATCCGATTGGTAAGTTCTGGAATTGCTTAGCTGTCTTATGCTGTTTGGCATGCAAGTAGTCCTGTGTAATAGTTTCACTAGGTGGACACCTCATTTTTAGGCATGCCTTATGCTGCTCCTGTCATGACCTCTTACATCCTTTATTGAACCAGGGTTGAGCCCCTGACTGGATAGTAGAGTAGGGGATATGCTGGGACATGAGGTTGCACAATGATTCTGCTGCTGATGATGGCCCACAGTGCCTCATGGATGCCCAGTCTTGAGTTGCTAGATTTGTTCAAAACTTGTCCCAGCATGGCCATAGTACCACCAAACATAATGTAAGGTATTCTCAATGTGAAAATGGGACTTAGTCTCCTCAAGATCTGTGCAGTGGTCACTCTTACTGATACTGTCATGGACAAATGCATCTATGGTAGGCAGACTGGTGAGAAGCAGGTCAAGCATTTTTCATCTTTAGGTTCCCTCACTACCTGCCGCACAATCTAGCACTACAGTTTTTTTTTTAGGACCTGACCAGTTCAATCAGTAGTGCTGCTGCTCAGCTACTCTTGGTGGTGGACACTGAAATCCTCACCCAGAGTACATTCTCTGCCCTAGTACCCTCAGTGCTTCCTCCAAGTGTTGATCAACAAGGAAGAGCATAATGTCATCACCCAAGGGAGGATAGAACCTGATAATCAGTAGGAGCCCATGTTTGACCTGAGTGTCCACAGTCAATGTTGAAGACTCCCAAAACAATTCCTGTATACCATTGTCTCTCCTGCTGGTGGTACAGGACATATTCAGGGATGGTGATGATAGCATCTAGACATTGTCTATAAGGTACCATTCCATAAGTATGACTATGTCAGGCTGTTGTTTGGAGTGACATGTAGGGCAGACCGGTTAAGGATGGCAAGATTTCCTTCCCTGAACATTACTGAACCAGATGGGTTTTTCTGACAACTGACAGCGGTTTTATTGTCATTGTTAATTCCAGATATTTACTGAATTCAAAATTCACCATCTGCTGTGGCAGGATTTAAACCTGGGTTCCCAGAACGTTAGATAACAAGCATGGGGCTGGATGAACACAGCAGATCAAGCAGCATCATAGGAGCAGGAAAACTTCAAGCATGGGGCTGGATGAACACAGCAGGTCAAGCAGCATCATAGGAGCAGGAAAACTTCAAGCATGGGGCTGGATGAACACAGCAGGTCAAGCAGCATCATAGGAGCAGGAAAACTTGACCTGCTGTGTTCATCCAGCCCCATTCTTGTTATCTCGGATTCTCCAGCATCTGCAGTACCTTTTATCCCAGAATGTTTCCTGAGTTTCTGGATTAATAGGCTAATGTTAATACCACTCAGCCATCATCTCCCCATGCACTCAATTCTGGTTATCAAACTTCAAGAAGGATGTCAAAATCTTGGAAGAAGTATGTAAATAATTTATTAAGATGATCTCAGGAAAGATGGACTTCAGTTACAAGGAGTGACTTGAGAAGGTGGACATGTTCCTTTATGCCAGATAAAGATTAAAAAGAGTTTGCTAAAGGTGTTCATTATTGTAAACCAATTTGTTCAGTGCAAATGAAGAGAAGTTATTTCCAGTGGTGGAATAACCAGACGACACAATCTTCAACTGATTGGCAAAGAAACAGAGGCAACACAAGGAAATCTTTTGTTTACAATGAGTTTCTTTGATCTGGAATCTACAGCATAAGGACATGTAAAAGCCAACTCAATAGTAACATCAAAAAAAAAATTGTATAAGAACATGAAACGAACAAGTCAGAACACTACAGGGAAACAGCAAATGAATGAGATTAATTAGATAGCTCTACGAAAGAACTGGCACAGGGGCACTGCATTGAATGGCCTTCTTCTGTGGTGTATCTCTTTTTAACTTAAATGAATGGACTCCCTGTAAACATTTACTCTCTGATTTGTGCCTGCTAATGTGTGTGGCTCCTGGTTCAGCTTCAGGAACAGTAAGGCAGCATGCCTGAATTTCCAATTAGGTCTCCATCCTTCAAGTCAACGAAATATTGAATTTTCCACCCTCCCTACTATGCTTGTAGGAGATGTTTAAGGTTACTAACTAAGTCTCTATTCCCTGCAACTTAATTTCAAGTCCAAAAACCATCTGGAAATTCGCTGTATCCATTAATGGAAATATTACCTGCTGGATTTGGATTACCCAAATTGTGTAGCATCAAATGGTACAAATTATGTTAACATTTACATTACACTGCTGACTTCCTATTAGGAGGCCCAAGATACTGAGAAAATTAACATCTTGCTAAAGTCAAACAGAATGTCAAGCCATGGTATCACGATCATAATTTCTTCAGTTAACATATTTAAATAACATTAAGAGTTTTTTCCTTCAGTATACAGTTGATAAATCCAAAGATTTATTGAAGTTTCAGGAGCTCATAAGACTACATTTTGCTGAGCTGTAAGTTGAAGCATTTGTTGGCTTCCTTCCTTCTGGGCTTTTGTGACTGCTGCACAAATATTGGCCCAGGGAATCTCAAAACTTTCCTTCTGTCTTCTGATGTTCGATGTCTTGGTATAACCAGTTTTGCTGCTTTTCTGAGAGACAGCAAGAACTGCAGATGCTGGAGTCAGAGAAAACACTGTGGAGCTGGAGGAACACAGAAGCCAGGCAGCATCAGAGGAGCAGGAAAGTTGACGTTTCGGGTCAGAACCCTTCTTCAGTAACTTTTACAGACAAGTGATTTGCTAAATTATTTGTCCAACAAATAGGAGTTAGCATTCAACCCCCAAAGCATGCTTCATCATTTAATTAGATCACACCTGATCTGCACTTACATCAAAACCTTGGACACCTATATCTTCAAACTAAAATCACAAATGGAACAGAACTGCATGATACATGGCCTATTACTAGTATCCAGGATTGGCTGCACATTGATCACGTGTCTAGGCTCCTTTGATCTGCAACTTAAGACAAGAAAGCACATTTGGAATTCTCTCCCTAACAGCATTGTGGATCAACCTATGACACATGGACTGCAGCAGTTCAAGAAAGCAGCTCACCACCACCTTCTCAAAAGCAACTAGAGACAGGCAATAAATAATAGCCCAGTTAGTGACATCCACATACCACAAGTGAGTAAATTAGGCCAATAAGTAAGCCACACCAAAGTATTTCTTTCTTTAAGACAGACTCAGTGATTATGTCGCTTGAGGGGCATCATCCCACATCAAGCATGGACAAGCTCAAGCATCAAGCATAATTACGAAGTTTCAACAAAAGAATGAAACCAGACAGACCAGATGACATTGACCTAGGCACCGGAAAAGCCAATGGCAGAAACAGTCCTGTTGACCCTGCAAAGTCCTCCTTAGTAATATCTGCAGTCTAGTGTCAAAATTGGGAGAGTTGTCTTACAGCCTTGTCAAGCATCAATCTGACATTGTCTGACAGCTTTAACTCGGTGGGGGACTTCCAGGGTAACTCCTCCGGACTGTACGCCACTATGCCACCGCCTCTGCAGGATCCTTCCTTCCGGTGAGACAGGACATATCCGAGGATGGTAATGGCAGTGTCTGGGACATAATCACACTCATGGAGTTATAGCTGTCAGACAATGTCAGATTGATGCTTGACAAGGCTGTAAGACAACTCTCCCAATTTTGACTTCAGGTTAAACATGGGCAAGGAAACCTCCTGCTGATTACCATGTTATCGTCCTTCCTCAGTTGATTAATCAGCACTCTTCCATGTTGAGCAACACACTGAGGGTGGCAAGAACACAAAATGTACTCTGGGCAGGGGATTTCAATGTCTACCACCAACAGTGGCTCAGCAGCACTACTGAATGAGCTGGTCAGTCATAAAGGACATAGCTGCTAGACTGGGTCTGCAGCAGCTAGTGAAGGAACTAACAAGAGGGAAAAACTTACTTGACCTCATCCTTACCAACCTGCCAGCTGCAGATGTATCTGTAAGAGTGACCACTGCACAGTCCTTGTGAAGATGATGAAGTCCCACCTTCACACTGAGAATAGCGTTCATTGTGTTTTGTGGCACCATCACTGTGCAAAATGGAACAGACTTTGAACAGATCTAGCAACTCATGACTGAGCATCTATGAGGCATCAGAAGAATTGTACTCCAGCACAATGTGCAACCTCATGACCCAACATATACCCCACTCAATTCACTAAACTCTGTAAAGTAATGCAACTACTTTTTATTCCTCTTTCATGTCCAAGATTTGTACCTAACATGGCGCCATAAGAGGCAGTCATTATAAAAGCTTTTCACTGTACTTCTACATTGGAGTACACCTGACAATAAAGGATATTCTATTCTATTCTATTCTATTCAAGCCAGGGGATCAGCCTAGTTCAATAGACAGTGCAGGAGGGCATGCCAGGAGAAACATCAGGCATACCTAAAAATGAGGTATTGATCTTTTGGAGCTACCAAACAGGACTACCTGTGTGCCGAACAGCAGAAGCAGCAAGTGATAGAGCTACACAAACACACAATCAATGGTTCAGATCTAAGCTCTGCAGTCCTGCCACATTTGGTCGTGAATTGGTGGTGGACAATTAAACAACTCATTGGAGAAAGAAGCTCTACAAATACCTCATCCTCAATGATGAAAGACACCAATACATCAGTGCAAAAGATAAGGCTGAAGCATTCATATCAATCTTCACCAGAAGAGCCAAGTGGATGATCCATCTCAGCCTCCTCCAGTGGTCCCCAACATTACTGATACCATTATTCAGACAATTCAATTCACACCAAATTATATCAAGAAATGATTAGAAGCACTGGACGCTGCAAAGTCTATGGGCCCTGATAACATTCTGGCAATACTACTGAGACTTCTGGTCCAAAACATGTTGCTCCCCTAGCCAAGCTCGTCCAGTGCAGTTACAACTTTAGCATGTACCTAACAATGTGGGAAATTGCCCAGGTATGTCCAAGCACACAAAAAGCAGGAAAAATCCATCCCAGCCAATTACTATCCCATTGGTCTACTCTCAATCATCAGTAAACTAATGAAAAGTGTCATCAATAGTGCTATCAAGCAGCACCTACTCAGTAATAACCTTCTCAGTCTTGCCCAGTTTGGGTTCCACCAGAGCTCAGCTCATGATCTCATTACAGTCTTGGTTCAAACATGGACAAAACAGCTGAATTTCAGAGATGAGGTGAGAGTGACATCAAGGCTGCATTTGACCCAGTGTGGTATCAAGGAGGCCTAGTGAAAATGTGTATTAGGGGGCAAACTCTCTGCTAGTTTGAGTCATACTTGGCAGAGAGGAAGATGGTCATGGTTGTTGGAGGTCAGTCATCTCAGCTCTAGGACATCACTGCAGGAATTCCTCAGGGTAGTTTCCAAACCACCTTCAGCTGCTTCATCAATGACCTTCCCTCTGTCATAAGGTCAGAAGTGGGGATGCACCAATTGCGACTTCTCAGATACTGAAGCAGTCCATGTTCAAATGCTACAAGAGCCAGATAATTCCCAGGCTTGGGCTGACATGTGACAAGTAACATTCGCACCACACAAATGCCAGGCAATGACCATCTCCAATAGAGACAATCTAACCACCGTATGTGACATTCAATGGTATTACCATTGCTGAATCCCAAACAACATCCCTGCGATTACTATTGACCAGAATCTCATTGGATTCACCACACAAACACAGTGGCTACAAACACGGGTTAGAGGCTTGGAATACTGCAGCAAGTAATTCACCTCTTGACTCCCTACAGCCTGTCCACCATCTACAAGTCACAAATCAGGCTTGGGACGGAACAGTGCCCACTTGCATACATGAATGCAGCTAAAACAACACACACGCTTGAAACGATCCTGGACAAAGCAGCCTGCTTGACTGGCACCACGCCCACAAGCATCCACATCCTTCACACCTACACTCAGTAGCAGGAGTGTGTATTATCTATGAGGTGCACTGTATAAATTCACCAAAGATCCTTGGACAATACATTACAAACCCATAACCACTCCCACGTAGAGGGACAAGGGCGACAAATACGTGGGAACACCATGATCTACAAGTTCGCCTCTAAGCCACACACCAGCTTGACTGGGAAAGATATCACCGTTCCTTCACTGTTGCTGGTCAAAATCCTGGAATTCCCTCTCTAAGGGCATTGTGGATCAACCTACAGCATGTGGACAGCAGAGGTTCAAAAAAGCAACTCACCATGTCCGGTTCAAGGTCAACCAGGGGTGGGCAATAAATGTTGGCCAGCCAGCGCTGCCCAGATCCCATGAGTGAATAAATTTAAAAAAGGTAAGAACAGATCCATAGCACAAGGACTGAACTCGCACATTTGGATCGTTCTAAATGAAACTCTAGTGAAATGAGTGGTGATTATCTCCCCACCCTAACCAACCCACTGACGAGGCCTATATTCCTCAATATTAGAGGAATAAAGATGGTAATTCTAGAAATGTGATTGGTTTCTAAATTGGGTTACTATGCAATGTTCCTTGTTGCTTGATGCTTTGAAGCAACAGACAAAATAGAAAAAGGTGAGGGTGGATAGTTCTGATTATAAAAGATAACACCTGTAGCGATGAAGAATCTTGGCTAAGAATGTCAGGACGTCGAATTGGCATTGATTAAAAATAAACAAAGGGCAGAAAACACTGGTGGAGCAGTTTATAGACTCATTAACACCAACTATACTGTTTAATGTATATTAAGAAATAAGA
Source organism: Ginglymostoma cirratum (assembly GCA_024137785.1). Lineage (NCBI taxonomy): Eukaryota > Metazoa > Chordata > Chondrichthyes > Orectolobiformes > Ginglymostomatidae > Ginglymostoma > Ginglymostoma cirratum. The sequence goes on from JAHRHZ010000275.1 coordinate 13,992,628, forward strand.
GGAATTTGGAATTAAAGCAATTACAGCAGAGACAAAACTTGATCAGCAATCTCATGATATGGTAGATTGGGAAATTACATTAAAAGGTATGTGAATAGAAATGCAATGTCAGACAATTAAAGAAACATTTCATAATTATCAATTATTGCTATTCCCAATGTATATGAACTAACTGGATGAGGTAACTAAATGCATTATCTCCATGTTTGAAACCGACAGAAAGCTAGATCGGAGAGTTAACTGTGAAAGGGACAAGAGATGACTTGGTGTGATTTTGCCAAGTTGTGTGGGTGAGCAAATGCAGAAATGATGAAGTATAATACGGGTGAATGTGAAGTCATCCACTTTTGTAGCAAAAACAGAAAGGTAGATTGTTATTTGAATGACAATAGCTTGGGAAAGGGGGAGATGTAACTAGATCCAGGTGTCCATATGCACCAGTTGCTGAAAGTAAGCATGCAGGCAGTTCTCGCAGGTGATGCAGAAAGCAAATCGTACGTTGGCCTTCTTAGCGAGAAGATTCGAGCTCAGGAACATGGATGCGATGTCTTGTTACAATTATAAAGGGATTGGGTGAGACCTTATCCGGAATATTGTGTGCAGTTTTGGTCTACCTATTCCGATGAAAGACATTCTGGTTATGGAGAGAGTACACCAATGGTTTACCAGGTTGATTCCTAGGGTGACAGGAGTGACCTATGAAGAGAGACTGAATTGGTTCGGAGTATATTTGCTGGAGTTTAGAAGAATGAGAGTGTAATCTCATAGAAACCTACTAAATTCTAACAGGATCAGACAGGATAAATACAGGAAGGATATTCCTGATGACTAGGGAGTCCAGAACCAGGGGTCACAGTCTAGGAATATGGAGTAGGCCATTTAGACTGAGATGAGGAGAGAGGTTTCTTCACCCAGTGGTGAGCCTGTGGAATCCTCTGCCACCATTAGCAGCTGAGGCCAAAACATTGAATGTTTTTGAAAAGGAATTAGATATAGTTTGTAGGACTGAAGGATCACAAAATATTGGGAGAAAACAAGAACAGGGTACTGCATGGATGAACAACCATGACCATACTGAATGGCAGACTCTCACTCCTATTTTCAATGTTTCTATCAATATTTCACAGGAGTCATCTGTAGCTAACTAAAGATATCAAGACTACTATTGATTAAAAGAAGTTTGTAATAGTATCAAAAGGAATAATAAGCCCGAGGATCGTAAAAATTTTAGAAACCAGCAAAAAGTGACCAGAAAATGATTGGAAAAAAAAATGAGAACAAGATGCATACCAGCAAACAGAAGTATCTAAAAATGAAGAAAGTAGAAAAATAAACATGAGTAAATTTGCAGCTGAGACAGGAGATGCTAAAATTTACTAGAAATCTTTGAGGAGCTGATAAGCATGATAGATAAGGGAAAAGAAGTAGGTGTAACATTTTTGGATTTTCAGAAGGTGTGATAAGATACCACATATTAGACTACTTAATAAGAGTGCATAGTGTTACGGGTAATATATTAACACGGCAAAATTAATAGAAAACAAAGAGGTGGGATAAGGACGGCATTGCACCATGGTAACTAGTTGAGTGCCACAGGGATTACTGCTAGGGCCACAACTATTTACAATATATATTAATGACTTAGATAAAAAACTTCATGTAGTATAGCCAAGTTTGCAGATAATACAAACCTAGATGGGAAGGCAAGTGATGAAGATGACACAAACAGTCTGCAAACAGCAGGTTAACTGAGTGGTAAAAACCTGGCAGATGGAACATAATGTGAGGTTATGAACTTTGGTAAGAGGAATAGAGGAGCTGCATATTACTTAAATGGAGAAAGACTGCAGAAAACTACAGAATAAAGGGATTTGGAAGTCCTCATCCACGAATACAAAAATTGGGCAGGTTTTGCTAAATCTATTTAAGGCATGAGTCAGACCACAACTGAAATATTGAAAGCAGTTCTGGGCCCCTTATCTAAGGAAAGATACACTGGCATTAGAAGCAGTCCAGAGATGGTTCACTAGCCTGATAGCAGGAACGTAGGGACCATCTTATGAGGAGAGGTTGAGTTGTTTGGGCTTGTACTCACTGGAACATTGATTAATGAGAGGCAACCTTATTAAAGTACGCAAAATTGTTCCTTTACAGGGTAGATACAGAAAGGTTTTTTCCCCTTGTGGGAGAGTCTAGGACCAGAAGGCTTAAGATACAGGAGGAATTTCTTTTCTCAGAGGATAGTGAATCTGTGGAATTCTTTGCTGCAGAGGATTGTCCAGGCTGCATTATTAAGTGTGTTGAAGGCTCAGATAGACAGATTTTTAATCAGTAAAGGCATCAAGGGTTATAGGAAAAAAGCAGCAAAATGCAGCCATGATCTCATTGAATAGCTGAGCAGATTCAATGGGCTGAATGGCCTACTTCTGCTTCTATATTTTTCTCATCAACCTGTTCAGAGCTGTTATTACATACCTATGGAACAGATTGAACCTGGGTGTCTAGGTCCAGGAATAGGGACACAATCACTGTGTCATAAGAGGGCCCTCTCCTTCTGCTTCTGTGCCTTACGGCCTTAAATGGGGATCAGAAAACAGCACTGTATTGGAAACAGTAACTTGCCTATAAATTTCCCCGAATTGATCAATTAATTGCCAGAGCACAACTTTGTCATTCAATTATGGATAGCAGACAGGCTTTTGAAGCTTGAGGGCCAAAAAGGGGCCTGTCCATTTGAAGGAAGCAGCAGGATCCCACAGCAGGTAAATGAGAGAGAAAGAGAGGGAGCAATCCAAACCACGACCCTTCTAAATTTGAAAGGATGTCTATGGTGCACAGAATAGTCAACAAGCAGTCCACACTTGCATGCATTTGGTCACTTGCGTGTTTTGCTTCACAAAAAAAAACAAACACTTTGAGTATCAGAGATAATAGGTACTGCGGACGCTGGAGAATCCGAGATAACAAGGTGTGGAGCTGGATGAACACAGCAGGCCAAGCAGCATCATAGGAGCAGGAAAGCTTGACGTTTCGGGCCTACCCGAAACGTCAAGCTTTCCTGCTCGGCCTGCTGTGTTCATCCAGCT